>MU826356.1:862864-877702 GCA_029204205.1 Desmophyllum pertusum
AGGTTCCAAGAAGCAGGCCGCACACGGCCCCGCCACACATTTCAGGGAGTAACAAAATATGGCATACGAGTTATTTTTAACATGCATAAATATATAAACAATAACCTCCATTTCGGCGTCGAAAATATTTAACAATTATCCTGCCATCAATCTTGCGGAATAATCGCCTGATTTTAGCCAACTCGGCCTACGGCCTCGTGCAGCTAAGTATCAGGCGCATATTCCGCGCGATTTCGCCGGATTAATTGTTTGTTTATTCAGGATATTGAGTGCACGATGAGCATATTTGGACAGTGTTACAATTTGTTGAATAATAAGCACGGATATTTGTCCTTAGGAACATTAATCTGTTCCGAGAAGCGAACAGTTTGCGATCGACCGAGCGAACTAAGCTCGCGGAGAAACTGTGAACTACGGATGAAACAGATAATGTCCAAGAACAAAATATCCGTGCATATTTTTAAGCCAAAGGGAGGCTATTGTGCTTATTATCCCTTCAAAATATTTTTAACCCGAGGCGAGAGGCTCTTTTTTAGGAGATCTTCGCCAAGCTGTAAACGTCAAAAATAATATTGTTAGCGTTCAAAAATATTGGCCATGTGTGTTCAAAATAACTTCTGGTCTATTTCAAGTTAACAATTTATTTTGGACGAAAAATGCTGAACCGTGCGGAAATTAAAAAGCAAATTTTGACAACATGGGGAATATCACGTGGAAGGCAGATATCACCGGATATGTCCCCAGTTTTGGCTGTCGTCACGTGACAGTGCTCAGACCAATCGCCACGCGAGGAGTAAATATTTGATTGAGATTATAAAATATCATATACATTTGTACACAGTTTAAGGATAACTTGTGATAGAAAGAAAATCTTATCTGCTAACATTTTAGTATTTCAGCGCAGCTGCGATAAAGAAAGAGCTATAGCATTGATGTAAATCTTTTGTGTATGGTAGTAGTAGTAAAGAGGAGTAGGGAAAAATTTATGGAAAAACGGTTGGTCAATTCACAATACATGCTCTTCAATCGAGCCGTGTATTAAATTAATTACAATAATAAGCATGGTTACAATTTTAAATTACATTACCTAGCTAAATATGTTATTTACAAAATTAATGAAATAAAGTCTGTTTGTAAAAAAAAAGAAGAGCTAAGCTGCTGATTTCTTTAACTGATTTGTAACTTGTGTTTTGTTATAATAAACAGGCCAAGGAGAAGAGGAATGTTTCATATCACTCAGCCTCAAGCCATTCTTTATATCGTTTGTTCTTCCTGTTGCATTGCTGCTTAATGCATGCTTCAATCTCGTTTGAATTGGGGACACACTGTGATTCGTATCAGCAAGAATCGAAAGGTGAAGGGAAAAAAAATAATATTGGTGTAAGTATTTCTTTATTGTCTATTGTGGATCGATCGCTCTGTTAAGAATAAATTGCATTGACACTCACTCTGACTGACAGGACACTGGAGCTCTGAAAGGAATGATTGTCCTAACGATTAACGGACAGGACAGACAGACAGACAGACAGACAGACAGCACAGACAGGACAGACAGACAGACTGACTGACTGATCTGACTGACCGATCTACTGACTGATTAATTGACCGACTAATTGACTAAATTAACGGACTTCATGTATCGGACTGACAGAACTGAACTGTTGACTGACTGACTGACTGACTGACTGCATGAACTGAACCTGACTGACTGAAAGTCTCAGACTGAATTCTCGACTCGTATTAAAATAGAACTTAACTGACTGGCTGACTGCATTTAGTTTGGTTTCAAATTAGCTAGTAGTTGATGTTTAGTATGTAAGCCTGAAGTTCGTTTAGAATAATGACGGACTGACCGACATAGAGAAAAAATAAGATAGGCTTACGGATTTACTGATATGATTAACCGGGTCTGATGGACTTTGATTATATGGCAAATGTGTCCACGACGAAAAAGGAGCATTCTGATTGGTTCCCTGAGTCAAACGGTCAGAATTTTATGCCATACGGACCGCTAAGATGGACCGCTCACGAACTCATTTCGCCCGAATTCCTTTATGAAACATTGAACAAAAGAAAACTGTTTTATATTTAAGTAGAACATCATTTTATTCACTCATGTCTGGCGGACAATTTTGGTTAAACTTTCGCAAAGTGGCCTGAAAAATGTATGAATATGCTTAGCTTTGGCGCGCGCGCGTTAGCCGAAAATGGCTGAAATCATTTTTCGTCAGGCAATTTTTATACTAAAAAAAGCCATTATAATTATTTATTTATTATAAATTATTTTTTTAAAAAACTTTATTCAACTAGCCTTGTTCGGTCCCCGTATTGGGAAATATTGGTCTTCGTTTCTGTTTTTTGCAAGTTTATGGACCTCGCCTTCGGCTCGGTCCATAAACTTGCAAAAAAAAGAAACTCGACCAATAATCTTTTTTCCCAATACCACGGACCTCACGCTAGTTCAATAACATCTATTTTATTATATGGCAAACTGGTCCATGATGGAAAAGGAAGCATTCTAGATTGGTTCCCTGAGCTCGGTCCGGAATTTGCAATACAGGAGACATCTACAACCACCCCCGCAAAGATTTCGGACCGCTCCGTCAACACCAGTAATCATTTCGCAAATGCCTTTATGAAACATTGCCCACACAAAGAAAACTACTCAGTTTTCTATTAAAGAAAGAAGAGAGAAAACATTTTTCCTCATGTCTGGCGGAACCCCCCAATTTTGCGTTAAACTTTTTTTTTCGCAACCGTAAATGGCCTCCCGTCCTCCTCCCTCTCCACCTAACCCGGCCTCCATCCCCACTTCACTACTTTTGGAAAAATGAAAGGAAGTATGCCTTAGCTTTGGCGTCGCGCGCCTCGACGGCCTCGTTTAGCCAAGAATAGGTTGCATTAATTTCTCAGCAAATCTTTTTAAAAAGGCCATTTATAATTTTAATAAAAACTTTATTGACACACTAGCTTCTCGTGTTCGGTCCGTTATTGGGAAAATAATTGGCATCAAGTTCTTTTTTTGGCAAGTTTAATGGACCGTATGTCTCGAATTAGAGCGAGGCGGTCCATAAACTCTTTTGTGACACCATGGCGCCCAAAAAAAAAAAAATGAACTTGACCAATATTTTCCCAATACGGTGATGTAACTTTTCCTCCCTACTCCCCGAACACAAGCTAGTTCAATAACATTTCTATATATATACTGACTGGGTCATAGCTCAGACCTTCTGGATTGCCAACGTCCGCAGTTGGATCCGTTGTGTTGTTTTGGAGAGCTCGTTTTTTTGCGTTCGGGTACGTTCGGTGTTGGTACTCGTTTTTTTTTTGGGTGTGCTGTATAATAAATTCATGGATTCACTTTTATGGCGGGAAGAAGTATCCCCTAATTACGAGGTTAAAAATTTTTGTTATTTTGTTCGAATTCCTCTCGGACAACACAACAAGTAACTAATCAGCACGTATACGGTAGCACTAAGTGTAGCTGTGATTTGTTTTAAAATCGGCTTTCTCAAGTGATGGGTGAGTCACATTTGGATTCTTGGGATTTTGCTGCCACAAACGTCAAAGGCTCCTGTCATTCTTGTGGTATTACCCGTATGTGCGCTGTTTTAAACATTCTTCAAGGTATGATTTTCTGGTGCATTCATTTCTAATTTATGTCTTTGGATGCAGTCCGCGTGAGAACGAGCCGCGACTCCCCTAGCTCTAAATAAAGGCCTCAATAAATTGGGTTAATCCATCCGGTACGCGGAAAAACAAAGATGGCGGCTTTTACATTTTACCACCAATAACCTTGCGAAAACCTAACAGCCAATAGTACCTACACCAGAAAAGCCATTATTTTTTTGCGAACTTCGTCCCTCTGTACTTAACACTAGCAATTGTGTATCATTGGCTAGATTTTGAAGTTTTTAGAACTTTTCTGTGCGTTTTTTAATGAGCATTTTTTAGGGTTTTTTCGTGCGCTAAGAAGTTATGGGTAAATTTACCAGTCGCCATCTTTTTTTTTTCGTACGGTGGATGGCGCCATTCTGCTTGGGAGAATATTTAGTTTTTAAAGTTAAAGTTTATTGCCCGAGATGGTCAAGTCCGTTCATATTCTTGTGACCATGGAATGCTCTGATTTCTCATGGCAATGTAACATCGCGCAGAATGCCTATTGTTCTCGGGACATTTACGTTTACAGTCGAAGTAAAAAAACTTATAGGTCCTGTAATATTGCTCATTTTCAGCTTTTGAACCGGGCGCCTATCATTGGTCAACGAAAATGCGCGCTTTTATCCGCAGGGAATACCTCTCCGCTCATCAACCGTGCAGGAGGCGGGACCAAAAAATACAATGTAGACCCAAAAACCTTTTGTCTTGCAATATCACACGTTTTAAATGTACTAATCATGCAGGAGCTTTCAGCGCGGCGGGCCGCCTTCATTTTTTATTTTCTTGGGGAAGCTTAAGATTTTACTTTCATTGAGTTTTAGCTGTGATTCCGATAAATGTCGAATTCGCTGCCAACGAAAGAAAACAAATCGTTTGTTCACACACAACAAAGGCGATGCGCGCTTTTGCTGTAGCCTGTTAGTAGACCGGAAAACGGAGAATACTGTAAACCTTATTTATGACCGGCTTTAAATGTTCAAGAAAGCGAAGATTGTTCTCTTCCGTCAGCTGTGTATATACGTCGTAAGGCGGACTGTAGTATCTCTTCTGGATTTTTTTGTAACATTGACCAACGTCTCAGCCCGCGTTCTTTTCCTCTTCCTTCGTTCGAAATTCTATCCATCTTTCGCTGAAATTTTCCCGTAGGTCAGTTTTTGGTAGCACCAGTCCTGGTTTCCAGAAATCGCCTCCCTCAAAGACCACATCCATACCAAAAAGAGCCCGTTTTTGTCTTTTTTATTTTCAAGTGCAAAAGGCAGGCTCTTATACTATGTAAAACGACTTCATTTTTCGGCTAAAATTGCAGATTACACCATTTCTCTTCCAAGGCCCGCCGGTCAAAGTATAAGTTAGGGCATAGAAAGGTTAGAAAAGTGAGTTTTACAAACGCTACTCGGGCAATTTTGGTCCTTTCTTCTCTTATTCTGGGCCTTTCAAAGCGCACAAGCATTCAAATTTACCGTCTCGGTGATCATGAATAATTAATGATGTCCCGGCATTCTGCGCGATGGGAGAAATAATGAAATGATCACTACAGGAGATAAAAGGGTTAGCTTAGAATTGCCACCGTTTGAAAGTTATTATTGTTGACGACGGCCATTTTGAATGGCAAGGGGAAACATGCCTACCGATGGTACACTTGAAGTTATCCCATGCTCAACTCCATTGTTTTTTTTAGAGTTACAGGCTAGTATCCTTGTCCCACACGTTAAATTAAGGGGTTTCTCAAAACATCAGACGTCCAAACGTCCTATCAAAATTGTACAATATAGAGTCGTAATAGAGAAGGTCATTCGCCATGTTGTTTTCATAATAATTTATGTGTCTCGTGTTTCTCCTGCAGGCTTCTTTATTTTCCTGTCTTTCGCTGTTTTAGCGGAAGAGCTCTGGAGTTTGTACAGGAGTAAGTTGACCGCCATCTTGACGAATCTGACAACAAAGGGCGTAACCCAGTCTCCTTGCATCACGGTTGAAGAAAGTCAAAATACCAATACACAGGAAACGCGTTGTACCCAGTCTCCTTGCATCACGGTTGAAGACGTTCAAAATACACAGGAAACGCGTTGTGCCCAGTCTCCTTGCATCACGGTTGAAGAAGTTCAAAATACACAGGAAACGCGTTGTGCCCAGTCTCCTTGCATCACCGTTGAAGAAGTTCAAAATACACAGGAAACGCGTTGTACCCAGTCTCCTTGCATCACGGTTGAAGAAGTTCAAAATACACAGGAAAACGCGTTGTACCCAGTCTCCTTGCAACACAGTTGAAGAAGTTCAAAATACACAGGAACCGCGTTGTGCCCAGTCTCCTTGCATCACGGTTGAAAAGAAGGTCAAAATACACAGGAAGGAAACGCGCTTATGTAAACAACAAAGTAGTGATCACATGTTTGAAACTGGGGTTTTTATTATACCAGTATCGTTATCTAGACAGTTGAGTGCGTTAGTGTTTCTCTCCTTTGTAGTTTTAGTATATCACTGGGCTTTGGATAAGTCCCCTTTTACTCTCGTAATCGTTCAAAAAAAAAAGTGCCTCCTTGTCAGGTTACGCCTGCGATGGTTGTATACCCTGGTCACCGAATAGGTTCCCCTCTCCTCTTTACTTTTTACTCAAGCAAAAATGCCTGCCACCATGCAGAACAGGGATGACTAAAAAAAAAAAAAAAATATTGTATAGTTTACTTTAATCCATCGAATGATTCAGATTCTAAGTCAAGCCGCGGTTTACCACAATCCTACGATATGAAATTTGTTAGGGATAACCGTCAGGAGGTCTTGTATTTTTAGTCATTGACTTATACTGACACATTAGGGTATGTTTGAATGAAATACAGCCCATAGTTCATTAATATTCCCCCGGGGGGGGGGGGGGGGGTACTCCCTATAATGGACTATATCGGGGAGGACTCCGCCCGAAAGGGGTGTTTTTTATTTTTCTTTTCCCTTTTTTTTAGGCTCGAGGTATGTGAAAAGGGTTAGGGATTGTCACGAGTTATGAAGTATATGAAAGGGTAGGGATATTTCACGAGTTGAACGGTGGGGTGCGCAGGTTCGGTTGTTTATATTGAAAAGGGTAGGTAATGCTTGATGATTCTCTGGGTGATATATATTGTTCATTAAGTTCATTTTTTTTTTTTTTACACCAAGGATAATAGAAAAGGGATGTCAGTGCTTCTACTATTGTAGCGTATGTCAAAGGGCGGTACCATTTTCATAATTTACTGATGGAAGTTATATGAAAAGGGGTTACCTTTTTCTATGGAAGGTATTATGTTAAATATATTTTTCATACTCTAATAATTTAAGATTATTTTACTTATATCAAATTATCGCTTATTTTTGTTGGAGGGAAGGGGTACCTTTTCTGTGTTTGCGGAAAATGGTATTTATGAAAGGGTAAGGGGTGGTACCGCTGGGCGGAGCCTCCCTCCGTATAAAACTTTTTTGAGTTACCTACCCCCCCCCCCCCGGGTTATTTTTTATTCCCATTCAAACAAAACGCGCGAGGAACACTTTTTTTCTTTTTAATAGTCTTAGTTGTAGTTACAACAGATTATTTATTGTCGGTTAGATCCCTTGCGCGTGTAGCAATATATAGGTCCTAGATCTTTATCTTAATTTTGGCTGACACAAGCTGCGCCTAATACAGCAATGAAAGCCATGGCAAAGGGCAATAATCGTGTTTTTTTAGAGAAACAATGTACACACTATTCTCCCGCCTACTGCCCTCGCGCGCTAGTTCAAAAGAACTACTTTTACTTATAACTTTTTTTTTTAGACGCGTATTTTGTAGCATAGTGTTATATATTTTTAGCAACATTTTTTTAGCCTCTTACATTTAATGTAACAGTGCTTTATTATATAGATGGCAGCGGCGCATTGCTGGATATATTCAGCCTCTTCGAGCTGGAATGGAGCCCATTCCAGGGGGGGGGGGGGGGGGCCTAGCAGCGAGCCTAGCGGAGCGAGGGGGGGGGGGGGGGGGGGGGGGCGCCACCAGAAGCTGACGCTATCGGGGGGGTCCCTATTTTTTCCTTGAGCCACCTAAACTTCACCTACACCCCCCCCCCCCTACCCCCCCTGGGATCCCCCCCCCCCCTCCTTAGTTAGTATACATGAATCTGCAGCATTTAAGAAATTTGGGCCGAGCGAGGACTAAGTACTGGTTTGTTTAAAAATAAACAATGGCGGGTGGACGATGGCGGACATGACGTGTATGGTAATCTTACTGCCGTCTTCATTTATCATTTTTTTCGTTTTGTGTTTCGTGCCAGAGTAAATATTTTGGCGATTCCACGTTTTTTTCTCAATCAAAACATCTATGGGAACGATTCAGTCGACTATGTTTTAACTGATCTTTGGTCATTGTGGGGACAACCATGGGTGAAAAATTCCACAGCAAACTCAACCGTATGAGGTAACGTTTCTCGAATGATTGGCACACAGGACTCGATTTCCTTGTACTTGTGGCGATCCATTGTATAGCGGAAAAAAGCGGCAAGATCAAAGGGACGTCGGCCTGACCCCCCCGCCCCATCCTTTTAAAAAAAATCGGATCTTCGCCGCTTTTTTTTACTTTACTTATTTTACGGTCCTAAATATATCACTTTATCGGATTGGTTCAGTTCAAGTATGTTATAATGATATATGGTATCATTAATAATGTTTGACTATTTATTTTAAGTTGTCATATATAAAGATAATGACCTGTAGTAGCAATATGGTAGTAATAGCTAGCATAATTGTTGTTTAGTTGGTCAGTTTTCTTTCTTTTGCTTTGTAAAATGTCATCGTTTGTGTCGTAATTATTTTACAAAGCTTTTTTTTCAATTAAAAAAAAAGTTAGTCATTAAAAAAATATAAAGGGGGTAACAAAAATGCCCACTCGTTTATTTGGTTGGGAACTTTGTTAAAAAGCTATATATAAAACAGGTTGGTCAAGCACAAAATGCTATGGTCGCTTATGGGGAGGTGTCGATGTTGTTTATTTCTTTAGATGTAAACGCGGCGCCCTTCAACAGCGGACAAAACTGAAAGTTGGCCAAACTCGTCGTTGGGCAAACTCGTGTTAGGCAAACTCCGAAAAGTTGGCTACAAACTCATTGACTGTTTCACATGTCAAACACGTGTTCAAATCACAACACACGCCAATTTGTTCCTCCTCATTTTCTTGTGCTCTTTTTGGATCTTTGTAACCTGGGTGGACGCGCGAAAATATGTCCCACAAAGCCAGACAATTGTGAACCTCGTTCAATAAATTTAAACATATCGCGTCAGTAAGTTTTAACGCTCAGTGCGGGGGCGCTCGTCCGGGGTTAAACCCTCGTCCGGTCGCTCAGTCCCGCCATTTTGTTGATAGTTGTCACGCAAATCACCGTGAATTAGAGCGCGAATTTTGATTGAGTTGAAAGTTAGCAGCAACACTCACCGCGTTTGGCCAATCGTTTTCACACGTTTTCAAATACGACATGTTTTACCAACACGAAAAAGTTCTGCGTTTTCGAAAAAAGTTTTTGGCGAGAAAAAAAAAAATACAAAACACTCAATAAACAAAAAAATAAAAGAAATAAAAAAAAAATAAAGAATAATGAATCAAATACAATAATCTAAAACTAAAAGAAATAATGAAATAAAAGATATAACAAAACGTCAAATGAAAAAATAAACCCAATCAAAATAAACAAATAGACAAAAAATCAAAAATAATCAGAAATAAAACCCCTCCCTCAAAACGTCCATAAACAGATAAAATAGAAGAAAAACAATAATCGTAATTTAATAAATGCAATAAAACCCCCCAAAAAAAATAGAGAAAACAAAGGCCAAGGAAAAAAAACAACAAATTCAATAGAGACCAAGTGTCTATTTATCGCCAACAGTTTGCCAACATGTTTGCCAACTGTTGTTGTGTCGATTTCACACACTCACCAACTTGATTCGTGAGTTGCCAACACGAGTTTGCCAACTTTAGTTTTGTCGTGTTGAAGGCCGCTTAATACATGCAGGGCCCGATGCAGTATTTTATTGATATCAGCCATTATTCTTCATTTAAAAGTGTTAAATCGACAACTCGCGATATAGAGGAAGTGTATAAAACAATGATTATACTGAACAAATTGATCGAATAGCCACAGTTAGAACAAGAACTTACCCGACGCGATATTTGTAATGAATTTTATAAAAACTTTCAAATTTGCCGCCATTTTGCGCTCAGCATTTACCTTAGTCTCCTCTCGGTCCTTCTCGCGTTCACAAAGGATCTTTGACGTAGATTAAGGTCGTTTGTAGGACTGTTCACCAGCCCTCTCTATTTTCTCAGATCGTTGTAGCCGCGACGCGGAAGCTGGAACTGTGAGTCGCTAGGTCTCTTTATTCGGCAGGACACTTCTTCATTTAGGTCGAGAGGGTTCGAAAGTCCGCAGTAAGGGAATTTGTTTGCACGTTGAGCAATATCGTGTTGTCATCCAGATCATTGTTGTTTACGGTGCATGATTACAGTATTTATGTCTATGACTGAGAAAATTACTTCATTATGATTGTCGTGGAGAGCAGGCAAATTTATCATTAATTTTTATTTTGTGATTTTTTGCGCACGCGTTCGTATTTGTCTCAGTCATATAATAAGATGAGTAATCGTATGAAAGCTCGAGTAATGTAGGAATTTCACACTACTTTGTGAATATTTGAAAATTCTTTCAAATGCACTCGCCTTTTAAAGGTTCGTGCAATTTTGAGAGAATGTTCAAATATCACTTATGTATAAAGTCCTTAATTGAAACTCGCATTCATCACGATTAACAATACATAATTAAATTCAACCTTAAATATGAACCATTAAATTGTTATTTTACTACTTTGTTTTCCAGGATTTAGCGCTAGACAAAACAGTCCTACTCTATTCAAAGACAACAAACAGCCATTTAATTAGTGTATTTCGAACAGTCATAGGTTCTAATAGGTTCTGATAGGTTCTGATAGGTTTCTGATAGGTTCTAATAGGTTCTAATAGGTTCTGATAGGTTCTGATTAGGTTCTAATAGGTTCTAATAGGTTTCTGATAGGTTCTTGCTGTGTTTTTCAAAAGTGCTTTCGAAACGCGCCAGGGACACACTGTCTTGATCCACGAATTACCTCAGGGTGCGAATTTGAAAAAAAGCTTTCCCCTAAATGCTAGCAGTCAATAATCGATTTCTAGCTGGTTTTGCACGCTTATACCGCCTTGTTAGCACCGGAGAGGAAAAAACAGTGAGGAAGTTTAATTCTAATTGTGTTTTTTCCTCTCGAATAAACCACAACTTTAACAAGGCAGTAGTTTTCAGTTCTTGAGACTATACCGAGAAAGTACTAGTTTCATGAAGGCAAAACATCGTTGATTTATTTTTTTACGTCACGGATGGCGCATCTTGAAAAAATTGGCACAACATTTTTTAAAGTTCGTCGTTTCACAATCCGTATGATCTTCTCCATCCTCAACCATCCTTGTTCCCTGCTTTGGTTTATCTCATTACCTCGTTTGGTGTTTTTCACTATCCTTAGTAAACTGTCTATTTTGAGGCGTTCTTTAATATAGAAGGTTGATTTTGCCACTTCGCAAAAATAACTTAAAATATCGTGACATAGCTCCTTTAAAAAGAAGCCAAATATTGAGTCAATGATGTGTTGTGATCGAGGGTCATTTCGCCGTAGGCCAAGGCTAGTCCACACAATGTGGCTTTAATGTCCTAGACATCTCTCCTGTTGGTCTGACAGATTTAGCGTTTAAAAATAGTTTTAGCAGTAAACATGTTTTCGGTTTCCACTCAAACCTTGGCTAAGGACCCCCCTGACCTTTTCAGTTCGATTGCAAGGCTAACTCTTGTAACTAACGCATCTGTGACCTATCGCTAATAATGATTGGTTTGCAATCGTTGCTTGCTTTCCTTATTCCTGTTGTCACATGTTTCGGATTTCTGATCAAGTGCCTTGTTTTGCCATCTGCATGGTTCTTTTTGTATGGCAAGGAATCCAAACATGTCTGTAGTCCATGTATTAGTATAGTAATAATTTAGTATATCGTAAAATGCTTATAAGCCCCCATTTTGGCCCTTAACCGTACACCGGCGCATCATAAACCCCCCTACTTTTCCTTAGTTCCTTACTCACAATCCTCAACAATTGATAAGTCACGTATAATTAGAAGACTTGCCCGACCTTGCTATATACTGATCTAAACCTACCTTTACCCCTCCCTTAGTTAAATGTTGAGAGAAAATCTGGTTCTACGGACTTTAATTTCCCTGCTGGGTCTGTTACACTTTACAAAACTGCCTAAGCGTTTTCACTTGCATATTATGTGGCAGAGTCAACTGTCCTTTAGCAAAAGAACGAAGGACATTGAAGCAAAGGCTACAAAATACAGCTGTTGATGAGTTTACCTTTTCAAAATGCCTCACCAATTCAACATCTGCGCTCGTAATGTGACAAAAAACTTTAAATGAATGACAGGCGAAGCTCCCGCACACGGGACACCCTCCGGAAACAGAAAAAAGTCGTCCACAACTAGAGCTGGCTGCTTACATGAGAATGGGTAAAATACAGGAGTCTATCTATGAGCTAGAGTTCAAACGGGATTTTGTCAAGAGTGGACGTCCGTAAGTAGAGCTGTTCGCTTAATTACGAGAGTGTCCGCTCAGGGAGCCGGCTTCGGACTGTTATTTAAATACAGTTTATGATATAGAATGTTCGGCCGCTTATTGGATGTTTGCATGATTCAAACGAGAAACTATCAACAGAATAAGAGCCGAAAAGCGTGGTCGCAATCGTTTGTTCGAGAACTTTAGGTTTGACTGACAAAAATATGGGAATATAGTCAATTGCAAGAAGTGAGTTGCCACTGCGTAAATTGAAAGAGGTTGTCCCTTATAATTCATATTGAGAAAGTTGTCGCTATTTAGTGGGAGGTTTCAATTTTGTATGCATTCTATTTGTTGCATGCATCGACTGGGATTTTTTTTAAATAGATTTTTAAACTCAAAAGACCATAGTTTCTATCAGAATAAAATGCTGATATTTTCATTGTAAACCTCAAGTTCTGTAGCCGCCTCAAACTTCGCTGAACGTGAACCAATATTCAGTTAAAGCACCGAAACCTACTGTTATACAGAAAATGTTTCTAAAACTCTCAATCTTTTGGATTTTCAATCTTGTCAACACATTTTCTCTGTTTATTTT
Source organism: Desmophyllum pertusum (assembly GCA_029204205.1). Taxonomy (NCBI): domain Eukaryota; kingdom Metazoa; phylum Cnidaria; class Anthozoa; order Scleractinia; family Caryophylliidae; genus Desmophyllum; species Desmophyllum pertusum. The sequence continues at coordinate 875,732 of MU826356.1, forward strand.
GACTCAATAAGTACCATCGATTTATATTATTTGCTTACTGGTTAGCTTTGAAAGTGCTTTTATTCGCCCCCGCCCCACTCTTTTCCCCTTACTTTTTTTCTCTCTTCAGGCAGATTATCGAGCGAAAGGTGTTTTCATTCTTAAACTGACAGAAACATTTGACCAGGACCGGTTAAATAATGACATATTTTCTTTTACGGATCATAACGTTATAAGAACAGCAGACGCCGACTCAACAACTTAGGATCAAAGATTTAAACCTCTCATCGATAAGACACTCTTCAATTCAGAACCATGCAAAGATGGTTAAAGCACGAAAATAAGATTGAAAGGTTACTGTGTGCGAGTCAAAAAAGCGTGAAACACTTTTGGAGTTTAACTTCGAACATGAAACAAACCGCAAGAAGAATAGTCAGGGAACTCCAAGTTACACTTGGTTGGTTTGTAGAAAAGCTTTGCGAAAATAGCAAAATTCAATAAAAAAAATGGACCAATTTTTGGCAAAGGAAAATCCAAGACTTAAACTAAAGTGTTCACCGCTTTTCTGATTCGCACAGTAAGGCAGGCAACTATTCTAAAGCATTCAATTCCCGCATGCTATGTAGTTTAAAATAGATCGTGGAGCGGGATAAAGGGGCGCCTTTGTTTTAATCTTCCAGACAAACTTTCATAAAGAATTGTTCGTCTTTTTGAGAGAGTCTAAATGTTAATTTGGGACAATTGTTATGTCTAAAATACTCCAATGTCTGACTTTTTTTCGTGCCAGTTGCCAACCCAAAATAAAGCAAGATAAATAATAGAACGATTAAGCCTTTGGTGTGATGTAATTGAGCAACACGGCCAGCCAACCAGGCAGACAACATGGTAACATCCCTCCCACCAGCCATATATGTTGTCTAATAACTGACAGTTGCTAGAAAAGAAAATTTAATTGTCACAGAGGTAGAGGCATTATAAAGCGGCAAAGTGGTATGCGATGACTGAAGCAAGAATCACCTTGGCGTGTATATGGAAATAAACACCAAAATTTCAGTCAAGCTGGGCGCCAATTTTCTCGGCTAGTGACCCAAATTTCAGACCAAATAAACGAAGGTGGATTCAAATTATTGTCAGATAGCCGTTTATATTAATTTTAAAGTTATAGTTACCCAAGGGTAGATAATCAGGCGTTGAGACAAAATTAAAATGATTGGAAACAGCGGGAACCAAATATGATGAATTCATGAGCCTGTTTCTGATCTGGTCCTGTTTCTCGGCACGATGGTCGATGATCTGCCCCCCGCGTCGGGCCGAAAGAGCGCGGGAAAAACACAGCCGCGTCCCTGCGTCTCTGCAGACATGAATTTTTACCAATGTTGAATAAACATGGCACAGTTATTCTTTATTAAAATTCGTTTCAGTTTTTTGCTCTGTTACTGTTTTCTTTGAAATTCATGTAAATAAACTCCTTAACACCCCTGTAAGCCACTTCTTCTATCGGGAATGTCTCCCCGCTTCGTGGCTTTATTATAAAATGAAAATATGCCGACCTTTCCAAGGAATTAATGGTGTTATGTAGAACGAACACTGGTAGAAAACTAGTTCGAAACCGGTATGGAAAGAGCTTTAGGTTTCTTTACAGGATAGATAAGTCAACACCTCGTTTTGCCGAACGTAATCCGAAAACCTGAAAAGACCTGGTGAACACCTGATTGTGCCTTCGTCAAGACTTTGTCCTTGTTTATCGCTACAGTCTTTGCAGTTGCTAGGTGAGATCGATTGATAACAAACAATACATTTTATTTCGTTTAAAATGTAAGGCTACACCTCGGTTTTTAGTACGACAATAAGATAGTTTTAAGCCGAAAAATTGAAAAGAAGGCATTCGTTATCAAACGTTTTCCTTTTTATCATCGACAAACTGAAGTGAATTCAGTCGCTTCGGCCATAAAGGTTGTTTTTGTTTAAAATGCACTTAACATCAAACGCTTT
>MU826356.1:887023-1084523 GCA_029204205.1 Desmophyllum pertusum
TTGAAATACACAGTACTTATACGCACATACAAAATTAGGCAATTAACAGTAAAAAAATGTGAAGTTTCTAAATTACGTTACTAGTCAAAAATCACTTTTAAAAACCGGTTTTTCCTCGACTTGAGTTTCTAACTCTTACGGCTAACTGCTTGGGTTTAATCTTTTGAAAACATCTTCAGTTAATTAGTTCTCTCATCTGGCTCTACACTGACTTCTGTTTACAGCATCACTTCACACTGTAGCCTCGATTGTTATTCCATTGTAGCCCATTGTCGAATAGAGTCAAAATTATATTTTATAAGTATAAGTGCTTGTGCTTAAAGTGTCTGTTGTTTCATAGAGTTACAGAAACACGGCTTTTTGTACAGGCTATTTTAATGAACAGCAAACCTGAGCCTACAGCGCAGTTGAGAGAACAAGTACCAGTTGAGGGCGAAATTCCGCCTTCGAGACGGGATTGAGCCCGCGATTTTCGTCCTGAAGTTGCCAAGCAACATGACGTAAGCTCAGTACGCTTTGCGTAAAAAACCAATGACAATTTTCGTGAGTGCTCGCGCTGTTTCTTGATTGGATAATAAGGATCAGAAACTCCTCAATTGCTTCAACGAAGATTTGCTAAAAAAACAGCACTTGTTCTCTCGACTGAGCGTTCTTCTGGCCATCAGAACGATATAGCAGCGACACATCCCAGAATTCATTACATTCCAAGATGGCGGACACTCCGGACAGCATGGAGCAATTTCGCATACTGCGCATGTCTATCAGCGGCATACTAGAACCAGGCTTTGAAAAGCTCTATAAAACAGCGAATATTGAAATACAGGGTGCTTGAATGGATCGACCGCTTGCACAAGCGGTTTTTCAAATAGTTCAGTCCCTCAACCTTTATTCAGACTATTCCCCGTTTTTGGACTGGACTTCCAAAAGAGGACAAGAACTAGACTAGCAATTATAAAATTGAATGGCAGTTACCGATCACCACACAGACCGTATAGCAGGCCTTAGACCTTTGCCAAATCCAGAAATTTTGGTTGAAATTAAAATGGATCAAAATTAAAATGGATTAAAATGAAAGGAGACTTATAGCGGGATAAACATGGTCTAAACATTTCTGGCATTCTTTTCCAAACGGAAAAGAGAACTGCATGGTGTACCACTTTTCGAATATTTTTTCGGAAATGTTTCTGAATATGATCCTCTTGATTTCCAACCAAAATCACCCGTTTATGCGAGAATTCGTTGAATTCATAATTAATTAACATAAATCCTAAAAAAGGTCGCTAAAATTAAAAGAAGTGCAAAAATATCATTTCGATACTGTATGTCAGCGCTTATATCAACGCAGCTTATTCCAGGTACATAAGACAGGTTTATAAGTCAGTTCGTACGTATAAATACGTAAATTTCTACTAACTAGCGGAGTATGATATCATACTGCGAAATTCTCGTAACTGCAGTCCTTGGTCCTCGCTTAGCATGAATCAATTCAAAATTCTCTCTGCACACTAAAAGAGAAGATAAAAATACATTCAAATAATATCATCGGTAAGTACAAGGCTATGTAACTAATAGCTGCAGTCAAGAGAGGATGATCTAAGAGAAGCATTCCCCCATACATGGGTCTCTTCCAATGATAATTTTTTTTTGAAATCTATTTTTAACTTTCCGTCTATAGCTGAGCTTTTTTTATTAGCGTTACCTGATTGGTCAGTTTTCGAGTAACGTGATGTCGGAGCCTCGATCAGAAGGAAATAAAAATAACTTTTACAGCATGGCGCGAAACTATTAATAGATCGATTTCAAACAATTATCATGAGGCACGGGGAACCCTTCTCTTAGATCATCCTCTCTTGGTACAGTTCTATTTGGAAATAGATATGTGTTTACCCATGTTATGAAGTCCATAATCAGAGCGGTAATTATGTTAATTATGTTAACAGCATTGGTTTAATTTAAAAAAAACGGGAATTAATCCTTATCTTAGATCATCCTCTCTTGGTATTTGAAATAGATGTGTGTTTACCCATGTTTATGAAGTCCATAATTTATGTTAACAGCATTGGTTTAATTTTTAAAAACGTCATATGAGGAACTCTAACCAATCAGAGCAGTGTTGACTTTTTCATCCAATCAGCATCAACATCAAAGCCATTCGTGACTCAGTTGCGTTATGAGCGTTTTCCCGCTTTTGGCACCAGTTGTATGTTTTTGCTTGGTCCTGATTGGTTCATTTCGTTAATTATCGTTGTTGTCATTGGCCAAATGTGTTTACTTTGGGAAAAGGCCAAAGTGCCCGCCTAGTCATTTTTGGTCCCCTTTTTCAGTGAGCACGAAAAGGCCCGCCTTGATCCCTTGCCTTATGAGCGCATCAGGGTCCACCACTCGGCCACTGGTTGCCGTTTTTATTCAGCTCTGCATATACTCAATCTATAGCATTTCTGATAAAAATATCTACCCAAGTGTACTGCCATTTATGCGAGTGAAAAATTAAGAGGAGAGGAAAATAGTAAGTACGTGCACAATTCCTGCAGGATTGCTGCAGAAATATATTTTCACAACTCGCTAATCACTGCACTCGGTTGTCATAAAGCTGCAGTCGATGCAGTCAGTTCCATCAGTTTTATTTCCTTCATTTATTTTATACAAAGAGCTTCAATTCCCCATAGGGTACATACTGCCCCAAAGACAAAGCCAGCACGTACTAATTAACTGATGAACTTTTCAACCGTTGAAAATTAGACATCGCCCCTTGTATGAGGCACGCAAACAAGATAAAATTATTTAAAACAAAGTTCACAGACCCAGTCCTAATAGAATCTGAAACTAGTATTGGAAATGGACAAGTATTTTATATCAACAAGTACTTGACTGATTAACCTTTCACTCCCAAGAGTGCTTTGTTTAAAACTGAGAAAAAAATCTTGAATTTCATTTTGCAAAATTATCAAAAACAAACAGCACCACATGCAGTACTGCTCGATAGATTTCATTTGAATGGTCACACACTAGGGTTTCATCCACAGACTCAAAAGTTACAGCCACATTTTATTGACTCAAGGTTCGACTCTGGGAGTGAAAGAGTTAATGAACTGATAAGACAAGTACCATGAAACATGCATTGAGATTTGAGACTTACACGCCTAGAACGGAATATATACGCTTTTAACAGCAAATGAACTGACCTCATTTGAATAGTGGATGCCATTGTGTGAGTACCCTCTCGGAACCCGTCACGACTTCATCCCAGTGATTCTGTTGCTGATGACTGCTAGACTGCTTGCCGAAGCACACCTCTCCGACATTCTCTCTCTTTCCTCGCCTGTCCGTCATGCGGTACAGCGTGAAAACCACCGCCAAGCTCGCTAGCTTATCGGACGTCACGCGGAACATGAACATCTCGTTGAATTCAGCATCGATGACGTGTTTCTTCAGTGTGGTTCGACACACTCGCAGGACTTGGTTGTTATCGCCTATCAGCTTCGTTTCAACGGCGATGTCTTGTGGCTTGGAGTTGGTCAGAAGACCGAGATTGCGGGTTTTGATCACTTCAGCTATCAGTTTCCTCGTTAGCGAGCGGTACTCCAGAGAAATCAAGATTTCGGGCTTACTGTCCTCCGAGGGCGGTTGCCCGCTGACGCCCGTGACAGTCCCGATGTAGCGGGAATCAATCGCGTAGGTTTCCGGAATGTTCAAATCCAGAGCGATTTTGATGGCTTGTGGGCTAAGGTTGATGTCCCCGAAATGCACAACTCCTTGACCAATCATGTGCTTGGACATAGCACGGTGATCGTACAAGCGAAATCGGAGAGACATCATTTTAATTTTATCTTTCGGGGTTAGTGTCATCGTGAAAGGATCTTTAAACTTCTTGGGGCGGGCGCGAAAGCTGTGCTGTCGAACCGGCAGAAGCATGCAGCTCACTTCCAGATCATCCATTTTCCACTTTTGAAACGGCGGGAATTCCACGCTGAGAATAGTCAACGTCAGCTTGGATGATTCGGGATCGTAGACGAACTGCATATTGAGCCGCCCGCCCGTCCCGACGTCCCGCGTGCTTCCCGAAGCAGTGCCATTCTCTTGCACAACTTGTAGGCTCGCGGGTGCGTTGAAACTGGAATCTTCTTCGCTTCCAACAGTGGAAGGAGCTGCGGAGACAGTGCTAACATCCTCGTAGCTCGGTTTGTAATCATCGCTGGGTGACGCTACAGGATCAGGCGGCGATTGCTTGTATTCTAATTCCAAATCACCGCCGCCGGTTTTCTCGCCTCCGTTGTCCACATCTTTCAAAGCGTCTTTGCCTTCTTCTGTAGCAGCGTCTTTCTGATCTATGTCTGGAGGGCTCCCATCAGCTTTTTTCTGTACTTTTGGCTTCGTTTCTCCGGCGATGCAACAACGCCAAAGCGAGAAAATCGAGACAGATTTGTCAGAATTTTTCGCTTCCTTCTCCTCTTTCTTAGACATGACGATCGTTCTTTCACTCAAGCGAAAAGTTCACTCGTATAACCTCACAAAGGAATGTCTTTCTCTATTAGCTTTCTAATGTCCACTTCAAACGCTTTGATGACAACTTGGAATTCTTCGATGAGAATTCGCAAAACGTCGATCGAAACTTTGCACGCCAATCGCTTCTCAGACACGAAGTGTTAACAGCAAGTATCTTTAGCAAATAAACACTTCGCCAAGTACGCAGTGGACTGGTAAACTATATCGCAACGAGATCTCAAACATAAATTTGACTTGTTAATTAGTTTAACAATCTTTTCCGCTCTTTTCTTTAGGAAATTATCGCTAGGTCTTTTGTTTCAAAACCAATGAGATCTAATTTCAGACGCGCGGTATTTGGAAATTGCATTGTTCGCCTCACATCACTGAATCTTTTCTTCAACTCTGTTAGAATCATTTCTATTAGTCACAGAAACGTAAACCTTTTAATTTGTAAAGTTTCAAATTCACTTTACTAGCTATGAAATCTCCATATATATCAGTTACACATAGCAAAGACAATCGAAATCATACCATAGATGTTGAAATAAAAATCGAATTATACAATGTTATCCATACAGTTGTAAAGTTTCAAATCATAAAATCTCCATATTTTATCACATAAAACAAAGACAATATATCAATCACATCGAAATCATACCACGCATAGTTGCATAATTTTAATGAAATAAAAATCTAGTTACAAAATATTTTATCCATACGATTTCAACACGGAATCATATCAAGAAAAGAGGTCGCCTTTTCTGGATCGTGACTGAAGATGGCTTTCGAGCTTCGAAAAAAGCAACGGTGTGGAAAATATATTCCAAAATTTACGCGGTTAAAATTTTAACGTTCACCTTGAGTCCAGTATGTGGGTGTTGTCAGTAGAGTTATTTAAAGATAATTTACTTTACAAAGAGTTTACCCGTAATCCAAACATTAAAACTTAACAAAACTGAAATTAACGAGAAATGTGTGAAAACAAACGGTGTATCATATATTCAAGTTTTGTATACTGAAATATTGATCAATTGGCAGTCGGTTCAATGCATAAAGATGAGCCGGGAATTGAGGAAAGCGACACCACCGCAAATATTTAATTACTCTCTGTGAATAAACATCACTTTTATAGAAATTTAAAAATGCACAAACTTGTGGGTAAACAAATTAAAAATCTGCCTCAACTGAGAATTTAATTGCATGGGCGCAAATGAGTTGTATGCGTGATCGAAAGCGTGATTCGTGAAAAACGATTAGTGAAGAACCGTGAACACGGTGAAGCGCGAAGTTGGTTCAGCTCAACAAATTCAAATAAAATGCAGCTTAATTAATGGCTGAGACATGGCTAAGTGGAAGGACACTGTTGTGACCTCATTTAACACTGAAAATGAAGAGAATTATTGTGCGTGCATAAGTGAATACACATTGTGATGCTTTATAACTTAAGTTGCCTGCGAGCGTCGGCGGAAGGAAATGATATGATGTCTGCATACAAGCATAATTGACTCGCTTCAGTGACTGATTAGCTCGGTGACTTGCAGGGGCAGTTAGTCGGGGCGCCGAGACGAAATAAACGGGGGAAATATCGACGCGACGAAACTTTACAAGCCCGTTACTTTTCTTCAACGGGAGACGCGGTGGTCTAGTAATCATGGTCAGCGCGTTGGACTCCGGATCGAGCGGTCCTGGTTCGAGCGCTTGCCGCGGTCATTGTGTTGTGTTCTTGGGCAAGATATTTACTCTCACAGTGCCTCTCTCCACCCAGGGATATAAATGGGTACCGGCGACAAAATGCTGGGGGTTAACCTGCGATGGATTAGCATCCTATCCAGGGGAGTAGCAATACAGTAAAAACCCGCATAAAAGAACACGTGTTTTGGGGGTTCAGGCTGATTTTGTTCTTATATATCGGGTGTTTTCTGGTACTTTTTGACCAAATTTGACCAAATTTCAGCCTGAGTGTTCTTAATCCACTTGTTCTTTTATGCGGGTTTTTACTGTACTCCTAGTCGCTTCATGCTACAGAAAGCGGGATAAGCTCCGGAAGTTGTGGACCACTAGGCTCGTGAAGACTTCACCCTACTTTTCTTTTCTCTCAGCGACTCTCGTCGACTCTCGTGTGCTCTCATCGAATTTGAATCTGCTCAAATTTTTTCAGTGGACAGTCGTCAAGAGTTTTCTCTCGTGATCGGCCGATAGTCGTTGAGAGTTGAGAAAACTCAAGTGCAACTCTTATCGGCCTTCAACTCCGAGCTCGTAGACTCGGTTCTTGTTTGGCCCGAGCTTTGCACCTGTTTTGTTATCTGCAATATCGTTATCGTCTCGATATCGACCACAACGGTTAACAATATGTCAAAATCGTTGTTTTGTTAAATTGCACCTCTTAAATGTAACTGTACATTAGGGATATCGTATGGTCTTTGCGAGAATGCGAGCACAGCGTTTTTCTTTGCGAGCGTGAGCATTGATAAAAGTGAGCCTTGCGAGCAACGAGAACTTTGCAAAAAACTACCTTCACTAAAAATCGAGCATGCGAGCATTTGTAAAAATATGCGAGCACGAGCAAACGAGCACCCACTAAAATTTTGCGAGCAATTCGAGCAGAAGCCTAACACTTGAGGGACCATTCATGATCGACCGCTCACATTATGTAACATTGGTGAGACAAGAAGACTTGTAACATTGATTCAAAAGACGTAAAAAAAATGAAGTAAAACAAACCAACTCAATCACGTCGAAATCACATCGGATGGCATATATGTATGGTCACAGTCTTTCCCTTCATCAGAGCGACACAAAGAACTGCAAAACTTTGAACAAACATGTATTTTTTTATAATATTGGCTGGCCATAACTCCTCGCAGAATCAACGAACAGTTCCAGTCGTTTAACTGATATATTCATGTTTTATTTCTCCGTTTCCAAGCTAACTCACAAACTCACTAATTCACGCACGCACGAACGAACGCGCGCGCGCTCATTCATTACCCACAAAGGTTTACAATATTGTTGTGTGCTTTACGTCAAAAGGTAAAATAAATCAGTGTATGTTGCATGTACCATAAGTACAAAAGAGAAAAAAAAGAAAGAAATCCGCCGTGCATTTCAGACGACAAAATAAAATTTAAAACTGCCAAACAACACCCTTCTCGCTTTGCGCGCTAACTAAAAATATAGGTCCGTAATGTGTGCATATCTCTACTGATTTTGACGCTCGTAGTTGCAGGTGTTTTCTAATAGTGATTTTACTGTCTAACAGAATTAATAAATATTCCTAGATATTGTTCAGCTATTAAAACACAACACCAATATTGCCAACATCGAAAAGCGGAATATATCAATGATGAGAAATTCATTACGGCAAGCTACAAATGGTCCACAACTGAAAATTTTCATTTCCAGATTTCTTTAAGTGACGTGCTGCACTTGCTTCAAGTTCGTATTTGTTCCTCTCATAAATCGCCACAAGCGAAGTAGAATTGGTCTTATTGTGTACACTCTTTTTTCTTTGTAAGAATCTTTTTTTATAAGAACTGATTGGGGCTGAGATTGGCGAAATTTTAAGAATATGCTAAGAATATACCCAAGGCTGAGATTTAGTTAAGAATTTTTTTGCATGTTGATAGAAAATAAAATACAATAAAATCACATCATATTTTAAATAAACTTTATTATACTACAGAGTATAGTATTCAGTAAAATAATACGATATAACCAGGAGAACCTTTTATTTAAGATAAAGGAAAGAAATATATATACATGGTACATATTTTACCATACTTTTCAATAGTAAGAATGTATATAAGAAAATTTTCACCCTAAACTCGGCAGAAAAATAAGAATATTCAACCTGAGCATGAAAATATACATTCTTACAAAAAAAGAGTGTATTGTTTTTCTATTTGTATTTTTTCCAAACAAACTTGTCCTTGTATTTGTGTATTCAGGTCCTTTGTTATAATTGCAGTGGAGTAAGAACCTATTCTTAACCTAGTGATATTTAACGCGTGGCGGCATTGAGTAACAAATGTTCCATAATTAAAAATTATCCTGCGAGATCGCGCGGAATATCGTCTGATACTTAGCTAACGAGGACGTAGGCCGAGTTGGCTAAAATCAGACGATATTCCGCAAGATTGAGCAGGATAATTGTTCATTATTCAACAAATTGCCAACGAGTCGCGAAATGAAAGCATCGAAATATGCTAAAAGTCCTCTCAAACTTAACCTGCGATCAGGCCAATTTTTCGCGCTCCTTACATTCTCTTTACGGGTCTCACGCTAAAAATGGGCCTGACACAATTCTTCTACAAATTGTCTGCCAATTACAAATCACGTCCAGATTTTGGACGTGATTTTAATGAATCTGATTGGCTGATTCAACAATAGACTTCGCCGGAAGTAAAAGCAACGCGCGTTGCGTGGAGAGTCAAGCGAAATCCGCCATGTTAGAAAGAGTGTCGGAAAGAGCAGAAAACTCTTCGTATTTTTGACTTTGGTAGAATGGTCTGGAAGCCGCTATTTGGGACAAAGGACAGAAAACAGTATATATTTTATTCAAGTGAGTTTATTTTGTATTTGCGTTATAATAAAATTACCACAATAATTATAAACATGACTCGATCGCGATCGTTCAACTGCATGGAAGCAGTCTTCTACTTATATTAGCTTAAAACTGTTGATTGTACGCAAAACAGAACGCCTTTGAACTTCGATCCTCAATTGCAAGTTGTCATTCGCACAAAGTTAGTACAATTTAAAGCGACGGCATACATGAACCTCATAAATGTTGTAAGCTTAGCTAAGCTTATTAAACGTATTTTAATAACATGACAATTTAGCAAACCGTGGTTGCCTGACTTTTCACTGACTATAATAAACATCACTGATCAGATGAAAAGTAGCCAATGTCAGTAATATAAAATTTAAAATAAGCTTTAAATTCGCATGCCGTCACGCTATAGTCGATGATAAAAAAATATTAAGCTTATAACAAGTTTACCTGGTCGACTTTATAAAATGATCGATCGAACACATTTAAGCTTAAATAATTCCTTCGCTTACCGTGTTGTTTACTCGCAGAATATCTAATAGTCCTTCCTTATTCGAATGGTGAAATCTCCCATGTAGATATGAATCTGGGAAGATTTGATTTCAAACGTTTTCTCTTCGAAAAACACCCCAATTTGCTTACACAACGACGAAACATTCACAACAAAAATGGCGTCCAAAGCTGTTTCGTTCCACGCGTGGAAATCCGGCATTCTCGCGAGTATCGCGTATCGGAAGTAATTTTGATTGGCTATTTAGAAGTCATGTCAATCAATGTCAATCCACCACGAAAAGGGGGCGGAAGGCATTTCGTTAAGGAATTGTGTCAGGCGTTAATTTTTCAGCGCGACCACGTAAAGACGAAGAGTAAAAGAGAGCGCGGAAAAATTCGCCTGATACTCAGGTTATCTCAAACTCAGCAGTACTTTCCAATATGTCGGACGAGTTTTCTTGAGTGTACTTAAAAATATGGCAAATGACATAAACCGCAGGAATCTTTCATGTACGGATGGCAGATAACAAGGGCTTTTTGACCATATATGAGCATCGTGACAATTTGAATAATTTAACGTCCTAATGAGTTTGCGCACGCTGCGGACCTATATTTATACGTAAGTTTTTCTGGGGTGTTCTGGTGGAGGTGGACTGGAGCTTGTCATCTGATTGGTTCCCGTTCTTGGCCGGACTTGCTCTTGTCCCGCGCTGATTTCACCCTTACCCGCCTTACAACAACAACACAAGCAGCAAGCGAAGACGCACTTCTCGCGTTTGCAGCGTGGTTTAAAAGGCGAAATAGCGTACAGTACCGTGCAAGCTAAACTGAACTCCGTCAAACGAAACAAAGTCTCGTGAATTAACCACGGCCACGGTGCTAATTTCTTGTTCCCTCCAAGCACAAAATGAAACTCTATCACTTCAACTAAATCGTAAATTTTTAACGCGAACAACGCAACGCAGAAAAATATTGTCAGCGCGGTGATGATGAAAACCTTCCGCACAGCTCTTGCGTTAAATGACGCTCGTTGGAGTCGGCGCGGGGTGTTGTATGTGGTGCGGGCGCATAATTTTCCATAGTTTTCTTGTGTGCGTTATTTTCGCGAATGACTTTGTAACCGCTTTTAGTGATACGGATACCCGTGAACAGCGTCATGGATAGCAGATAAGCGGTGCAAACCATGTACAACGCAGAGGTGCTTTCCACCAAGGCCGTAATGACATCCGCTATGATGACGACACTGAAGTGTCCCACGATCACGAGAACCAGGAATCGAATCCTTCGCAGCTTGGAGTAGGTCAGGGGCGCGGTCTTCACACTCGCCGTGAAGGTGATCTGGATCAGAGCGAACGCCGCCATGAAGCAAGGAAAACCGAGGCCAAAAACAATCCGGTGAACGTAAAGCGGTATCACTATGTCGGCGTTGTTGACATTGGTGGTAACCTCGTACGGGAACAGCACAAGCGCGAGTGCGCGCGTGATTCCTAGGACGATCACTAACGAGTGTACGGCATACGATACGTTACGGGACACCTTCTCTCTCAGTTGACGCCTTTTTGAAGCGGCGATGAGTCGTACAATGGAGTATAAGGCAAGTCCCAAGAACAGCACCACGAATAATATCCAGTGAAGCCCCCAGGCCCATTTAAACTCCGCTTTTGCTTCTTCCCAATCAGGTATTGGTTCTGAATTGAGGAGTTCTCTTTTCCTTCCAGTTCCAACGCTGGGTTGATATCGCTTATGTTCCCCGTTGCCGTTGCATTCACTGCCATCGCTTTGAAAACGACTGCCATAACTTGTAAAGCTGCGGTTTCCTCTCGTGCTATCAAGTTATTTACATGAAATAAACGCCTCGTAAGAAAGCGGAAACAACCTAGTAAAATGACCACTGAAAAAGAAAAAAAAAATCAATAAATACATTTTGCCAAGAAGCAAATTAAGTTTCAATAAATACAAGCGCTGCTTAAAGGTCTTTAAAGGCCCGTTTTATACAGAGGCGATTTTTTAAGGCGATTTTGAAGGTCATTTTTAGCAGCGATTTCAAAAACTACCTGCTATTTCACGGCGTCGAACTTTCTCGAATTTTGATGCGATTTATCGGCGATTTTGTTAGAAAAAAAGCGATACATCTCCTACAGCCGGTGAACTCGTCATACAAATTAAAAATCGCAGGCAGATTACACGGGCGCTATAAATCGCCACTAAAATTGCATCAAAAATCGCATCAAAAATCGCCTGTCTAAACGGGCCTTTAAACTGCGCTAGGGGATTGAAGGTACACAAAATGGCGGTCAAAACGTTTTCTCGTATGCGGCGGGTTCGAGAAATCGTGATTCCACTGTAAACATATTGACAATGAAAATTGAAATACCGTACCTCAAAACAGCAAAACTACCAAGCTGCAGCCGGAACGCATCTGAAATGAGCATACACCGTTCCTCGTCTCCAATTTTGATTTCATTTGGTCGCTTCAAGTTGTTTTTGATCTTATATCTTTAGAAATAACGTCCAACGGAGCTTGAAATGCGTCAGTTGTTGAAAAATATTGCCACTTTGCTAAAGGAAAATAACTCACTTAACCAGCGGCAATTTTCTCATGAACTAATATCTCTAGCATATTGGACTGCATGGCTTTATTTGGTTCGACGGAGTTTTTTAGACACTTCAAAGTGTGCTGGCAATACGAGGATATTAAATACGCACAAATTACCTCAGAATTACTCAGCGTTATGCTTTTAAATAGATTATAAGGGCAAGATAATTGTATATTTAACATCTGGAGAAAATTCGAACGCTTAATCAACAAGGAAGCCAACAAAATGTCATTGAAGTCACGCGATCTGCATGGGAGGGTAATATTACACACTTTTTATGTTTATCGGCCCTTAAATATATTACTTCCTTTCCTAATGAAATACTTCTGTTGTTTACATGTTTACAGCCCATTTCTCCTGGGTAACCCAAACCGGCAAAAAATTATAGAGGATTCATGTATATTTTTAATTCCAATTATGGCAGCTTTCTTTCATTATAGCCTTAGGAATACTCACTACTATAGCTGAAATATAGGACAACCTGCTCTTTTACTTATTGCTAGTGTCAACTAAGTGATGTCTGGCACGTGCATTTCAAAAACAAGAGATCCACAACAAACAGTAGCTAAGCGATTTACTTACGTTGTGTGGTCCTCTTAGTCTACATTTATTTAAAAAACCCGGGTTTTTTATATTTGGATTCAAGGATTTGGGGGTTGTATGTTTATCATGACAAGGCTATTATGGGAATGTAAAATGAGGGGATATTTCTTCGATTTAGGAATTTTGGGGTGCAATTGATTACAATTTTGTATGTGGACTGCTACCGGACTTCATCTTTAAAACACCGACTCAAACACCCGGACTTGACGGCCAACCCTACTCCCCCTTCTTCCCTAGACGATGTGAGAGAGAAACCAAGTCTTTTTTTGTACACAAAAAGTGATCAGGAAAACGAAGTGTCGTTCACGGAACTTGAGGGCGTGGAGATGTTCATTAGTAAGCTAAGAAAAGTCCAGAACAACAACACGATGACGTGTCGATATTGCATTTGCCTTTGATCCATGTTTAGCAGCAAATTACTTTGTTTAATGAAATCAAGCTGACAGATCATCGTTAAAATTCGTTATGCAATTTCCCGGTATTATGGAGACTGCGCCAGTCAAAGAATTGAATACTATTCAATCATTCATAGGGTGAGTGCCCTGGTAAAACCGCACTCGGAAAAACAACTGTCCCACACTGCCGGAGCTTAGGCCATCCCAATAAAATGTTTTGTTTCCCATCGCCCTCTCTCTCGTGAAAGTGGGTCGGTCGGTTTAAAAAAAAAGAAAAAAAGAAAAGCCGAGAAACGAAATATTGACAAATTAATACATAAATAATTCCAAGCGAGCCTTGATTTTATTTTCCCAGTGACCACCATTTTGTTACGAGCCGATATCACTCGAAGACGTCATTACTGGGCTGATTTAGATGTCAGAGTGACTTTAAAGATGTAAATAAAGCAAATTAAACTTGGAAACACGCGAGAAAAGGGCGCAGGCAATGAATCATAAACTTTTTTTTTTACTTTTTGAAAAAATTGGTCGGTCGGGCGATGGGAAACAACACATTTTATGGGGATGGCCTTATTCCGGTTTCTGTAGTCCATCGCAACATTTTGTCGCCGGTGCCCATTTATATTCCTGGGTGAGAGAGGTACTGTGAGAGTTAAATGTCGTGTCCAAGAAAACAACAGTGAACACGGACCGCTCGATGCAGAGTCCAACGTGCAAACCATCTCCCGCGTCTACCCAGTGCCGTATAGATCCCTGTTAATTGTTTTAAAATTGTTTATTGACAGTTTTTGTCCAAGTGTGTATTTCTGTAAATGACACAAAAACCATAAATCATTCAACCACTGAAGCTTTATAAATAATTTTACTTAATTCTTGATATTAGGGTATTTCACGGAAATATATTTGATAACTTTTTCATGATAAAATGGAACGAAGTCGAGAAAACAAACACAAAAAAAACAAACTGCAATAGTTTGGAGATCTTAGAATGCTTTCGACCTTCTTTCAGCACCCACAAGTCACGTGATTGTCTTTGATTGGCACCAGCGAACCCAAGCCCTTGTTCAATAGCAAATTACGGAAGAGTCGCCGTAAATCTACTGTCCGCATAAGCATTTTGAGTATTTACGTCAGCAACATGGTAATCTCGAGTTAGCAGTCCTAATATGAACACAAGTCAATAAACTGCAATATTCCATCATAATTTAAAGGGGCTGTGTCACGCTATTTTTTGCTATTCTTCCCTGTATTTTTTTTTACGAGCTCTAAACTCAAACATGTGAAGGAAATATTAATTCAAAGATGGAATCAACTTGTTTCATACATGTACAAATGGACTTAAACTTGAAAAATGTCGTGCCGTCGTTTTTCAAGTTAACCTTTTCGTAATCCGTTTCAATCTTGTCAAATTTTCGGCATCCGCACTTCAATGCGGCTTCCTAGTATTTGTTTTTGTTTTTTCTACGGTTTGAAACCATTATTTTGTGGTTTCAATCTATTTTAAGTTTTAGTTTGTGTGTAACCGGCAGAATTGCCGAAAATAGCGTGACATAGCCCCTTCAAAGCCGTTTCAACATTTCACTTCAGAAGTTAATGACTCATTTGTATCGTCAAAGTCTTTGTCCACTTCACTCCTCGCTGAGGCAACTTCTTCTTCTGTTAACGTCACCCACGGTTCTTTATCAGTGTGTTCCTTATCTTCACTGCTCTCCTCTTTATTTCCACCTTGTACTGTTTCTCCTTCTGCATCTTTATCCTCGACATTTTCATCATCTTTTCCCATCTCATTGTCCCCTTGTTTTCTTCTTCAGGCTTGCTTCCTTTATATTCGTGCATGTAAAGCGGAACAAATGATTCCAAAAAGCCGCATTCCTCCGTCAGGTTCGGTAAAAGCCAGAAGTGATGTCTCCCTGCCGTGAACACCCAAACGATTGCAAAGAAAACATATCGCACTAGAGATGAAAACGGAGAGAACAGATGGGTTATTGCAGGGACATTGTATTCTAGGGACTATCGGCGAAAATAACTACGGATACATACCTTGGGGAGAAGGGAAAACTTAGGGATGAGATCACTCGCTTCTGCTCAGTCTGGTCGGCGAATTGATCACCACAGTAAAAACGTCTTTCGTTTATACTTGAACAAAATTTCCTAGCTTTGTATCATTAGAAATGCACAAAGGGAAAGTTCAAGATTGTTTGCTTTTTATCTCTGTTTATTGTCATTCCGTAGTGTAGCAAAGGGTGATTTATTAGTTTGTGTACGAGTTTAGATAGATGTCTTTGCATTTCTAGAGCGGTTTTCAATTGAGTGTCGTGAAACCAAAATCAAAGCAATTCAATGGCCAATCACAACAACACAACACAATGAACCAATGAAAATATACGTAACCGGCGCCAAGCGTGGGAAAACGCGTACGATGGAGTCGTGATTTGGTTTTGGATCTGATTGGTTGAGACAGTGGCGCAAGTTTTTTAAAACCAATCACAGAGCGTAGTAGAGCAAAACCAAAGCAATTCAGCGATTACTTTCGACACTCAATTGTAAACCGCTCTATACGAATAAAATGTTGATAAAAAATCGACCAAACTTACAGAGAGCAAGAACCAATATGGCGCCCACAGCCACAGCTGCCGTGACGCTCAGATACCACACATACTCCCTGACATTACTGGGCCACAACGGGAACAGGCAGATGGCAATTGTGGCTATCACTGTTGAGCAAATCATCACAGAGAAAGCAGTTAATTTATAATACTCAACTGCAATTATCAAGTTAAATACCGAGAAAACATGCGCTACATAGGGTGCTTGATTGATTGATTGATTGATTGATTGATTGATTAACTGACTGATTGATTGACTGACTGACTGACTGTTGATTGTTTGATTGCTTGATTGATTAATTGACTGATTGATTGATTGACTGACTGATTGATTGATTAATTGACTGATTGATTGACTGACTGATTAACTGACTGACTGACTGACTGATTGATTGATTGATTGATTGATTGATTGATTGATTGATTGATTGATTGATTGATTGATTGATTGAACAACTAATTGAATTACTGATTATCTGATTGATAGTCAGGGCCCCGTTGTTCAAAGGGTGGATAACGCTATCCACCGGATAAATCACTCACCAGTAGATAAGTATTAACAAAACGAACTACGCTATCCACTGGATAGCGATTTATCCGGTGGATGGCGTTATCCACCCTTTGAACAACCGGGCCCAGGGTGGTTATTGATTGATTGAGCTGGCTAGCTGGCTAGCTGACTTTCTGTCTGACGACTGACTGACTGATCAACCATTTGACTGACCAACTAACTAACTGACTGACAGATGGATGGACTGATGTTCATGTACTTACCAACCAAAACTCCCATGACAAAAAGTCTTTGGATGGACTGGGTCAAACCTCCACACATAAGCCTGTGAAAGAGCAGACTTAACGTTATTGAAAATATAATATTGTATTCAATAAGCACTTGTTCCCATGCCTGATACTCATAAACAACAGTTATAGAACAAAGAGAACTACTATTATGAAGGTAGATCAGGCTTGAAAGGGATTTGAACCCATGACCTTGCGATGCCGGTGCAATGCTCTTACCAACTGAGCTATCAAGCCTGCTGGAAGCTGGTCATTTTGTGAGTTCTAGAACTACTATGATTGCATAATCTTACCAACCTCCTCATCACCATCTAAAAAGAAACTGATCATCATGCAATTCCAGCTTCACTTTCACCTAACAACAATTCAAATAATCAAGTTAAAACAACTTCTCACTAAAGGAACAACACTATCTAGCATCATAGGCACGCAATGCGTGTAGAGGGATATGTAGCTGGAGAGGAGGGAGGATGGAAGAGGGAGGAGGGGGGGGGGGGGTAACATCAATCCATAAATCAGCTAGTGAACATGGAAATGCAACAGTTGATGTTTAGAACAGTAAAATATTAACTGCATGGTGATGTTGGACAAGTACAGTTGAACCTCTCCATATATGGACACCTCCATATTAGAGACATTTCTTGAAATCCTCATACATTTTTTTAACAAAATTACCTCTGTATTAGAGACACCTCTTTAATACGGAAAAAGGACACTGTGCTGTAGATAGCAAAATTCATAAACTCTACATGTACCTACCTCTTTGTTATGGACAAAGCTCCAAAACTAGATATACATGTACAAATAAATCTCAAACATTCTTCAATACTGACGTCAAAATAAACCTTTTTCAGTTGATAGATATTTGTTTTATTGTGCTACAAAATACATGTAACCTGTCTTGGCTCATCATCTTGGCAAGGTGACAGTGAGGATGGGGCCTCATTGAAGCCATAGAGGGGGTTATTAGTGAGGGGGGCTTAAAAGACAAGGGAGGGCTAACAGAGCTTTTGCACTAGTTTAAGGTAACTAACCTTTCTCTTCTTTTTCCCATCACCATCTGCATTTCCTTCAGTGGCCTAACCAATTAAACAATAAAAAAGACTTAGTTACAACTCTAAATCCTTTATCTCCTCTATTAAATAGTAGCATGGTTACAAGGCACTGTGACAGTAAAGTGTCTTGTTTTCATGGGTACAAGCGGACTGTTGGGACAACCTGGCAAAATGCTGGAGTGGGGGGGGGGGGGGGGGGGGGAGGGAGGCAACCTGCAATGGACTAGCATTCCATCCAGTGGGAGTATCAATACCCAAGCCACTTTTCATGCTGGCCAGTTTCACCTGAGAGCAGCTTTACCTTACCTTAAATGTTTCATAATGGGTTAGTCAAGAGTAAAGACGTAGAAATATAAAGTCTGCTTTTATAAAAGAACTGAATTAAAAACAAACATCATACTTTTTTTTGTTTTCTTTCTTCACTATCATCGTCATCCTTGAAAATTAATTAGAAACACCATGGGTTAGTTTCCTTGGTTAGTTTGTTATAATGCCAGAAAAACACACGGAGGTGACGTGACAATGATGATTAATCTAACCTTAATGCATACAGACACAATAGAATTAAGAACCCATACGCACAAAATGGTGCCGACAGGGCACAGGAAAGAGGGAGTGACCTGTCCATATGTGGAGGCACTCTTGTTTAGGCGAAAACAAAGACAAAAAATAAACAGCACAGAACAGGACTAGATGGAAATCACTACGTATGTTTCAAACAGGACCGAGAAGTTGGCAGACGAATGCATACATGTGCACAAGTACTTAGGTATTAAACAAATTACATTCTCAAACTAAAACTCATTAATAACTCATCAAGTTAAAACAAAGGAAACCATGACCGTGACGGGGTTTTGATATCTGATCAGAAATCTCCATAGCTTTTTGTGATTTTATTTCTCCGTTTACTCCTTAGTTTTAGTTTCCATTGGCCGTTTTCACACTAGAGACGGAAACTCATCTTGACGGAAAACTCATCTGATGGGTTTCTCGTCCTAGTGTGAATTCGAGACGAGTCTAACTACTTGTCAATTTCACTTTGAAGCTGAGGCGCGGTTACCTTTCCTTATTTCTAAGACGAGTTTATCCATCACAGACAGGAAAACTCGTCTTAGAAATCCATCTAAAGCGACGGAAAAGTAGGCGGATAAAATCAGACGAGTTACCCGTCTAAAATTATAACCATTCCGTTTTCATGCTAGGACGGGAAACTCGTGTGAGACGGATTACCCCACTCGAGTTTCCCGTCTCTAGTGTGAAAAACGGCCATTAAGAAGACATATCATGCGCGTCATATTATCAAGTCTCTTCTCGGTGTTTGGAAATGTGATCAAAAACTGTCTCTCGGGTTTGATGTAATTATTACGTCAAAACAGCCAAAGTGTTCTTCCCAATAATAAAGTTCTGTAATGAACTTTGATTTCAATCTTTGTTTCAAACTTCCACTCGGCAAATGAAGAGTTCAATATTCAAAATAAGACTTGATCCAAAACTTGATCCAAAAACTTGATCAGATTATGATTGGATTAACGATGTCTGGCTTGATGTCTAGTGTGTGCTTAACAGCCAAATATTCAAAATACAACAGAACTTGCCTTTTTTCTTCTTCTGTTTTCTCTTTCTTTTGTTTCTTTTTTGATTTCTTGCTTTCTGGTTCATCTTTCTCCTTGACATCTCCTTCTCATTTTCATTCTCTTTTTCCTTCCCTTTTTCCTTTTCTTTTTCCTTCCCTTTTTCCTTCTCTTTTTCCTTCTCTTTTTCCTTTTCTTTCTCCTTCTCTTTCTCTTCCTTGGTCTTCTTTACTTTTTTTGATTCGAACAACCCGATTGAAGAATCCCTTAATCAGTAACCTAAAAATTATATAGAATTATTCACCAATAATGTAAACTTCCGCCAAAAATGCCACCCCTACACACCCCATGAGCTTACCTTTACATTTAGTTTAGTTTAGAATAAAGCCAGGCCAAATGAGAATGAGAGTTGACAAGAATTCAAACTGTTGCTCTTGTAAATGGCCTGAAACACTCATGCACTCGCAGCGACTCTGACTCTCTTCAACTCTTGTGCTCTCATCTCAATTGAACTGTCAAATTTTTCTTAAGAGTCGTTGAGAGTTTTCTCTTGTTTGGCCATGTTTGATGATAGTCAATGAGAGTTGAAGAAAACTCTCGTCCCACAATTCTTGACGTCTCGTGTTCTCGTTTGGCCTGCAGGCTCAGCAGCTTGTTTCGAATTATTATCATTATTGAATGTGGATCCATTGTATTTTATTTCAAATCATTATGTTCATTTAGTTTATCTTGAAATGTTTCTGACAAATAATTCCTCCCAAATGTAAGCCCAACTGTGACTTCTCCAAGAGACTTTGAAAATAAACAAATTTTCTACACCATGGAAACCCTGAATGAAACAATACTGTGACCTGTATTTACGTTTTCTGGTGGCCTACCTATCCAGATATGTTTCTGCAGACCCACGGTTAGTGAAGAGTATTTCAGCACCTCCTTTTCCAGATGCCCATTTTGAGTCCAGCAAACAGTTCACCGCATTAGAACCTAAGTGCAAATAACAACTAGTAGCTAAGACCAACATAAAATTAAAGACTAGTCTAGTGTTTTCTATCTTTAGTTGATTTAAGTACTTATTATTTTGAGGTTTTTCTTCAGTTTGATGGTAATTTTGTACATATTAATTTATTTAAAAATATAATTATTATGTTAAAGTGCCACTACGATTAAATTGTTGATATTCATTTTTTTACATTTTCGTGTACAATATGACTTTCTTATATATCTTGCCAAATTTCAATCCATTACGAGCATTAGAAGTTTTTTTTTTTAAGTATTATTTCCGAGAATTTATGTCCGCCATTACTTGATGTTGTTCCAAGGCTTGGTTGCGAATTATAGAAAATGACATCAGATACTCAAAAATACCTCGCGGGTTGAAATTATAATAACAACAAGTATAGAAAATTGCACGAAGAAAAAGTCCAAAGTTTTTGTTCTCTTCGTGCAATTTTCTATACTTATTGTTATTATAATTTCAACCCGTGAGGTATTTTTGAGTATCTGACGTCATTTTTTCTCATTCGCAACCAAGCCTTGGAACAATGTCAAGTAATGGTGGCCGTAAATTCTCGGAAATAAAAGTCCAAAAACAATGACTTCTAATGTTCGTAATGGATTGAACTTTGGCAAGATATGTAAGAAAGTCATATTGTACACGAAAATGTAAAAAAATGAATATCAACAATTTGATCGTAGTAGCACTTTAATATCAATCAAAACTATAACAAAATTCTCAAATGTGATTGGTTATCAGTAGCCTGATTTGAGTATCAATACACGTCATGCCTGTCTCATTGGACAGTTTACATGTCATGCCTGTGTAATAGGGTCCTTTCGAGATATTAAAATTCAGCTTGGTACAGGTTACAAGGCTGAGAGGACACACACTGTAATAGGACAGTTGCACTTGAATGCAACCCTGGAATGGGTGGGTTCCTTCGCTCATGTATCTTGGTCAGTAACTTGTTATGTTTTTATTCCCCAAAACATTTTAATCAATGGCTACTTTTCCCTTTAATTTTGTTACAGTTATGATTAATTATTGGTAACAGGACCCTGCGTCGTCCAATTCTGTCTGTAATCATACTCGTGATTAACAAATCAAACTCGCACTACCTGGTCGTCCAATTTTGTTAATCACTTGTATGATTACAGACAGAATTGGACTCCACTGAGTCCTATTACCATTATCATGACACCTTCAAAGCCAAAAACAAGTATTGGAAATTGATTATTTTTTCCCTAGGTTGGAATGTTTCAAGTTCTAGAAATGAAATGCTGATCTAGCCTCCTTAATACCTTAGTTTTAGTCTGTTTCTTTGACGAGTTGGAAAAAAAAGCTTGATAAAAAAATAATTATTCTAATAATAAACTAAAAATAAAAATAAAAATTTAAAAATAAAATTGACATTGGCACAAATTTGGGATAATACAGAATAATAAACATATAATAGACGGAATTAAAGTATTTTAGATGCTAAAATGACCTAATATTAAATATAACTTGAAGGAAAATAGAGATAATTAAATATTCACCCAAAAGACATACCACAATGAAGAGATTTGCTTCATAAGAAATAATAAAAGGCTGATCAAAACAATAATAGAATTGTGTTGTATGAGCCGAGAGAAGGTTAGCATCTCCCTCGATAAGGACGAGAAAAGTCTTCGGACTTTCAACCTACAACACATGGTTAAGGCTATGCCACTTACTTTGTGGCATCTAACCAATTTTTTTCTTGTCATTTACTCTAGGCAAGTTGTAAAAGGACACGTAATAATTATACGCGCGCAACTGTTCGCCAGGTTTAGAGTGCCATTGACAGCCACAGCTATGGTCGATCGATTGTGGTTGCCGCGAAATCCTCTCAAAATAAAACTCTAAACTTGTACTAAGAAATTGACTTCAATTATATGCTTTTCCAACATGAAATAAACGCTCTGTTGACAGATGAACAGGGTATAAAATCGCGAATATTCCAAACTTGCACTTTTGTACTTCGCTATGCAAGCTAGCAACCACGTCTAAACCATTCAAATATTTGGGTAGTTTTGTGGTACGAATCAACGAATTCAAAAACGGTCAATTGAATGCTAAAACCTTTCGCTTGTAGGCACTTTAAACGAGGAATATATAAGAATAAAATCGATAGTTACCGATGAAATATTCCACTTTTTCGCCCATCATCGTGGAAGTCTTTGAAGGACAATTCCATCTCACATATTTCCCAACTTCGTTCTCTTCTTTGGAGGGTTCCTGTGCATCTTCTTTTGTCTAGAGCCAAGAAAATAATTACATTTAACTCAGTTCACGTCAAAAAACAACTCGGTCAATCGCCAAAATTCTGTCGCATACGGCTTTTTCGAAACCAAATTAGTACAACAAACGAACACTCATCTTACATCGGACAGTAAAATGTCTGTTCTGAAACGAAGTATCGCTCTATAAATATACAGCATAGAAACGACAATGTACTCACTTCTTTCTTCTTCCGTCTTCTTAAAACCTTTTGCTGATCACCCATGTTTCACTGAGAAAAACAAATACAACTTCAGGAAGATGAACAAACCATTCACGCAGAGTACTTCTTTCTGTGGTCGGAGATAACCGAAGAGTGACGAATGGTGTCGGGAATTTTCGGTAGGTGCTCGTGAAACGAGTGCGCATTCGTTGAAAGATGATGTCACGCAATATACATGACAGCGTGACAATCAAATGATTGCTCCCGTTCATCAAGAGCGAATAATGGTCAGAAAATGTACGAACCTATTCTATAATTCAGTCTTAGAAAGTAAATACAGTAAATAAATAACCCTCACAGTGAAATCTCGTTTTTAACTCGTGAATGCTGAGGAAAGCAATGAACGAATTATAATATTATATTTGGTGGACAAATTTCACTCGCTCGGTCGAGGCTGTAAACTTTAATCGCGCTTTTATAATTTATGCATAGCTGCCTTTGTGATTTCAGTCTCCATGCTGTTTTTTTCAAGACAGCTATTTTGCATAATACAAAACCCTCGGGGAATGGATACTGACCGCTTACAAACATAATACAAACTCTGTAATTTCAATTGATAAAAGAGAGCAACACATGCACAATGGCTCCACATTAAATTTCACCGAAAGACAGTTTACGTGATTTTCAATGTGCTTTGGCAAGAAAATCCGAATTTGGCAAGGTGACCAGTCAAAAATAAAAAAAACAGTTCACTGACATCTCACACATGTCACACCCAGAGCCTACGACGACCATCAACCGCTGACCGGAAAAGCCGGTAGGCACCAATCTTACACTGTTTGATTAGCCTGCGAACGCAGACGTATTTCCGGCTCGAGTTTCCCCGCCGAAAATATACCCATCATGCACTCATATAAAGCGGTTTACCCAATATTCATTTGGACAAAGTTATTCTACCATGTGAGTCGGCCATGTTGCCAACCCGGGGGGGGGGGGGGGGGGGGGGTACTCCCTTATATACGTTATATAGGTACGTGCCGCTGGACAGGGTATGGTTTTTGAGCATTTTGCTCTGGAACAGGGTATACCAAAAGGCATTTTTTGGTCTGGAACAGGGTATCAGTTTCCCAGAAGTTGGCACGAAGATCGGTAATTTATACTCTGGAATAGACGAAGTCTACGTTAGTCGGACGAAACGAAACGCGCAGGAGTATTAAAGAAGCTTTACAGCTACACGTTAGCAGTGCTGATTTATAGTTTAGCCTTTTGGGTTATAAAAAAAAATCGTTAAATATCCTCTGGAACAGGGTATCTTTTTTCAACATTTAGTCTGGAACAGGGTCGCAAAATTAGCGTTTTGTGCTCTGGTACAGGGTAAGGGTTTTTATAGCCCAGCGGCACACCCCACCCAATTTTTTTGGGAGTACCCCCCCCCCCCCCACCGGGATGTTGCCACAGGCAATAAAATTCAAGTTAGAATCTCGACTACTGTTGACCTGTTACACGGTGTCAGAAGTGGACCAGCATATACTTACATGCTTGTTAGAGATGCATTACAATTCAAGGAGAAAATTGCGCGAGAATTCTCTTGTAAACTGAACAGGCCTATAATCATTGATGATTGACTGACCAAAAAGTGTCCTTTCTGTTACATCATTTCCTATGTAACTTTGGAAGTAGCCTGGCAACACAATCCGAAATGACTTTAGTCTGCGTCGCAGACTGAACACGATTAACCTATAACCGCCGGTAAATACGCCGAAAACCGTGAGAGGTAAATGGTCGCGCGAACACTGGGGCAAACGCCGTGATGTGAATGATTGACAGCTCCGCACCCACATCATATGACCCAGAGACAGGGAGATTTTAAAAAGTTATTTTGTCTGAATTGTTTTGTAATCACTTTGACATTTGGTGTGAAGAGGTTGAAAACATGGCTATATTTGGATGCTTCCACTCAGCCTGTATAAAGGTTTAATCGATCAGTTGGAGTTTTGGTTTATTACAATGAAGATTAACCACTCTGATTGTGGATATCATACGTATTTTTTCTCAAGATCTTGAAATCCAAGGGTACTAGGGTCGTAATTTTTATCATTTTTACGACTTTTGCCCTTTGTTGACAAACGAACGTCATGAGATGTAATATCAACCTCAATGTATTTTACACCCTGCAAATTTGATAATTGAGACATTGTCTTAACACGTTTAGCATGCATAGCCGCATAGTCAGTATAAAGAACTTTGATTTCAACATCACAACCCTTCTCTCAGTAAGATTCAACCAGTCAGCTTTTCGTTTTAACGTTTACGCTTCATTAACTTCGTGTGTAATCCTGAATAAACATACATTCCTGTTGGGAACGTGATAAAATTCATCGCCCCTTACTCATGTTTACATTGATCAGCTCTTCAAAAGTTAATTATCGAATACCACTGATCACCAGATTTAGTTAGTCACGACAGCGTCACAGTGGCTTAAAACAACAAGCTATGCTCTCACGTGGAATTTCAAACTCGCCGGAAAACTCGATCAAAATTACACTGGGTTTTGCGTGTTGTGTATTACTGTTGTTAAGCCCTCGGGGTTTACAAAGTGGTGAATCAATTGTTCCTGTATGACAGACATTAACTAATATCATTTGACCCCTTTGACAACTGCCATTCTTGTAGCACTGTGTAGACACTCATATCCACATTACACGGCTCAAGTAGCAGAGGACCACGGAGCTGAATTTCGCTCGTCTTCTTCAGTTTTGAAAAGGTGAGGAACTGTTGTAAACGTTATCGTTATTTGATACTTCAAATGGCTTCTCGCACGCTGCATTTAAACGGGTGCTAAAAACCCAATGAAAAGTCGTGCTCAAAGGGCTTCGTATCTGCTCTGGCTCTTGCGCATGTTATATTGATTAAGGGGCCATGATTGCATTGCTAATCTTTTACACAAAGGAACAAGATGGCTTGTGAAAACAAATAGCTCTCATTTCTTCACAAGTTCTTTACTTGTTGTCAAATACTGTTTACTGAAGTAGTGTTCAGAATTTGCAAGCCTGTGCTTGATTTCCCAGATCAGGTTGATACGCACTGTTTAGAATTCCAGAGTCGAGAATACACAGGTCTTAGACTCTTTTGAATCAGATGGAATGCAAGCAAAGCCGTCATTAGCTTCAACCACAATCTTTCGAGGGGTCGACAGTCTAGGTCATGAGATTACGAATTGATTCTTGGCAGATTAGATTCAAGTTTATGTTAACGGACACTGCGGGTTTTTCAAACACTATCTACAAAGTAGTACATTTTTCTTAGCAACATCATTTGCAAGTCCATTTATAGTCTAAGGAAATGTGTGACGTAGTAGGGGTGTATTTATGGGCGAGAAGACATGTTTTCGTCTGCGCCGCCGAGACGCATCCTTGAAGAACAGATTTAAAGAGGATTCGAGATTATCGGTCACTTTTGTGTAAATACATAATATTGAGGTCATTATGGCGGGTCAACCGTGCGAGGATAGGGAACAGATATGGGCGCATTCCTCGAGAAATTAACGTCCTTTTCGATAAGGTGGCACTTTTTGTCAGCACATAGAGACATTTGGGTTTGTAGTTTCCATCTTTCTGTTGCACATTGCCAAATGCTGATGGCGCTGACAGCTTCACGAAGAACAATGGTTCGAAGTGGGAGGTCACACGCATTTCAAAGATTCTGTACTCCACGCATCAACACAGGAATTACAGACGTCTCTAATCTAGCTGATAAATACCATATTTTACCACTAAACGCAGAGCACTTTTGTTTCAAACCGCTGTCATTCTAACACCGAAGCAAAAGTATTGTAATTGTATGTAGTAAAATCAAATTTCCGTTTACTCTTACTCTTGTGTAACGTTTACGTTATCACTTATTGTTTGCCAATCAATTTATTGTTCAAATTAGACGTGTGGTATTTCTTGTAATCACGCATACACGACGCTTGGTATATTAGTGTATTTACTATTGAAAGCATACCGCCCTCCATTTAATGTTCCATAAAAGGCGCCTTAGTCCTCTTAAAGCATATGTTTGGCCAGACAATCCCGAATTATCTAGATATATTTGTGTTTCTATAAGTTTATTCTCATAACGAGATTATCACACGCAAGCTCGAAGTATTTACATTTTATTGACCATCTTCGTTGATTCTAACCTGGATGAAGAAACTAAACCAGTAATGAAGTCCAAGCCGCACAAAACACTTGTACTACACTTCGGTGAACATTGCTTACCACGCGACACGCGCGACTCCACACGCGCGACTCCACGCGTGATCAACGCGTGGAGGTTTGAAATCTGGAAACAATCATTCCCATTGTTCTATCTCCGTTATATTGCTCTTATTTTTTGTTATTGAGTATAATAGTCGCACGAGTATTAAAGGGCTCAGTATCTTCAATTAATATTGATTACCATCACAACTGTTTATGTTAAAAGGCTCGGGTAGTTTTGGAAACCACACGTAGGGGGAACCATTTGCAGTTTTCCTGTTATTGGAAGTGTGGCTAATGATTGTTAAGACTGTTAATTCTGACGGATCAGAGGATTAAGAACCCTCTTTCCGCCGCTACAGTAAAATAATCTCACATTACTACCAGACCTGTAGCTTAGCCTCCTACGCAGACTTTCTTTGGGCTCGTCACGCAATCTTTCGACGAGCCCAAAGAAAGTCTGCGTAGGAGGCTATACCGGACGCAGAAAGACCGACGCATTTGCGCATTTGTAGAGAAAGAATGGCAGAGCCTGCCTGACGTTTAGATTATGGTGGAAACTATGGACCAAATTACACTTTCGCGCTCTTCCCTCTTCGCACTCCTCCCCATTTTATATTCCTTTCTCGTTCGCTTTTTTCTCTCGGAATGTTGGGGGCGTGTTCAGTGCCCGTTTCTCTTTAAACTGATTTTCCATACCTTATTTCAGGTCTGTAATCTTTCAAATCTGTACCCTATTTCACTGGCCCTATAACGTGGCATTTGATCGCCTTTAGCCCGAGTATCAGGCCTTCCTTAGGGGAGGGGAGAGAGGAGAAGCCCCCCCCCGAAAAGCCTGAACTCAGGCTAATCGCCTTGAACCATCGGGAATTAATATATTTGAAAATTTTTCAAAAAACTAAAATAGTACTGTATAAAAAAATAAGGCGAAAAACTTTAATCTGTGTAACTCATTATATTTAAAATAATTTTATATACTTACAAAAAATTTAAAGCAAAGAAGTCTTCGCAGCGCCCAGTTAACTGTATATAAAATATTTTATATACTTATAAAAAATTTAAAGCGAAGAAGTCTTCGCAGTGCCCATTTAACTGTATATAAAATATTTTATATACTTATAAAAAATTTAAAGCGAAGAAGTCTTCGCAGAGCCCAGTTAACTGTATATAATATTTTTTATATACTTATAAAACATTTAAAGCGAAAAAGTCTTCGCAGCGCCCAGTTAACTGTCTATAAAACATTTTATATACTCATAAAAAATTTAAAGCGAAGAAGTCTTCTCAGCTCCCAGTTAACTGTATATAAATTATTTTATAAACTTATAAAAAATTTAAAGCGAAGAAGTCTTCGCTGCTCCCAGTTAACTGTATATAAAATATTTTATAAACTTATAAAAATTTAAAGCGAAGAAGTCTTCGCAGCTCCCAGTTAACTGTATATAAAACATTTTATATACTTATAAAAAATTTAAAGCGAAGAAGTCTACGCAGCTCCCAGTTAACTGTATATAAAATATTTTATAAACTTATAAAAAATTTAAAGCGAAGAAGTCTTCGCAGCTCCCAGTTAACTGTATATAAAATATTTTATAAACTTATAAAAAATTTAAAGCGAAGAAGTCTTCGCAGCTCCCAGTTAACTGTATATAAAATATTTTATATACTTATAAAAAATTTAAAGCGAAGAAGTCTTGGTTTGAAATGAACTATGAAGTAGGGTATCATAGATTAGTAGTAGTGACCTAGGAGTGTTATCTAGAGACAAGATACTACGCACGCGCAGATTGACTCAAATAACTCTATGGAAACATAGCAAATTTCTTTAGTGCTTTTATTTCATAAAAGCAATAGAAAACGTTTTCCCTGTTTTTCCATAGAGTTATGGTAACACTCGTGCAAGTTTAGGAGATCTCAAAATTGTGGCTCATGTTTCCACAGCATTTCTCGTTCTCCCAAACTTCACACGTGTTACCAGAACTCTATGGAAACACGGAAAACGTACGTTTTCTATTTGGTATATATCGATACAAAATATAATACTAACACGTCTTACACTTGTGCGTTGGTTCATTCTATAAACCTTGTATATAATGATAAAACATTTAGTCCGAGTAACTGCACTATAAAACGCATTACATAAACTTCCATAAATGTAAATATTTTATTTAAACTGTGAGTTCAAAACAGAGACTGAAAAAATATTACACGTCAGCTAGCAAACACCGTTTAGCATACATGATGATGATCAAAGGGAGATTTTATACGACGGCAAGGAATCGAATGGACAAATAGTCAGCCTAATGGATTTCGTAATATAAAGGGGGTTGCGTTAACCTTTTAGCTGTGTGAGGTTGACCCTTCGAAATGTCGACATTGCCTTGACAGGTCTTATCGATTGATCATGTTATTACATGTATTACAGTTCATATTGGTTCACTCACGCATACGTCAATAAGTATTCAGGCTGTACATTTCGTGTGCGGATACAGTTAACTGGGCGCTGCGAAGACTTTTTCGCTTTAAATGTTTTATAAGTATATAAAAAATATTATATACAGTTAAGTGGGCGCTGCGAAGACTTCTTCGCTTTAAATTTTTTATATGTTTATAAAATATTTTATATACAGTTAACTGGTCGCTGCGAAGACTTCTTCGCTTTAAATTTTTTATATGTTTATAAAATATTTTATATACAGTTAACTGGTCGCTGCGAAGACTTCTTCGCTTTAAATTTTTTATATGTTTATAAAATATTTTATATACAGTTAACTGGTCGCTGCGAAGACTTCTTCGCTTTAAATTTTTTATAAGTTTATAAAATATTTTATATACAGTTAAATGGGCGCTGCGAAGACTTCTTCGCTTTAAATTTTTTATCAGTATATAAATTTTTTTTATTTTTATTAATTTTACTGATTAAAGTTTTTCGCCTTATTTTTTTATATAGTACTATGTTAGATTTTTGAAAAATATGCTAATGTATAAATACCGGAACCATCATGACTTCTCTTGTACGTTTAACGATTATGTCCAATAATATACAATTTGTAAGATATATTTTTGTAGATTCATGACCCTATTTCAAACCTTGGCCAAAAATGCAAAAAAATAAAAAAAATACTATTTTCAGTTACCTGATGAAGGCTAGTTCTGGCTAGCCGAAATATCGTAATAAATCAATTTATATTCTACGTCGTCTCGGCTTTGCATCACTGTCTATACAGTTTATATATTTTCAGCCGATTAGGTCATTTCATTTGATCCGATGTATGCCAGCAGACAGTTGCTTGCTACAAAATATTTCTTGGGTGACACTTACTGCTGAAAGGAGAGTACCCCCGGATTATTCACCCGTTCTGCCGCCACACGATCTGTGAGCTGGGACAGCAGACAAAACTGAAATGGCAGAATGACAGGTCTATGACATGTATAAAGTCACCCGCCGGATACGATAATGAGACTCTTCAGCGTGACTTGAAAATAACACTACATTATAGTATTTTATGGATTGACGCTTAACTTTATCAGATCGAGAGGCATGCATATTATAATAAATCTATAAACCTTGCTGCATTTTATTGTACAATTGTCACCCCGCACAAGCACAGTGCACACAGTCTCAGTTTTTCAAGATTGCGTGACAGACGTTCGCGTGCCATGCAGCAGACAGACATAACTCTCCAATCTTTATATCTATCGACGACAGATATAAAATTGTGTTGAATAATTTTCTGACAGCTGCGACGGAAGATAATTCTACCCAGAAACACGCCTGCGGTCCTTTGAATATCATATTTACCAGATATACACATAAGTTATTTTTATCCCAGTAAAACTACTGCGGTGATTTTGCCGAGAGTTCAGTCGAAAGCAATCTTCCTGATCCCATGGTGATTGCAGGCATTGCAATTAAACTCTTTGAATTAATAGTGTTATAGGATCATATGTCCGCTGTGCAAGCCTGTGGGTGGTTTTCTATCATATTTGTTGCCGGGATTTCGCAGCAGATAGAGAAATATATGTTCTGTTTTCCTTCATCTCCTCGTTTGTATAAAAAGCAACAGCCTCCGAGATACCATGGCGGACACTTTTTCTTGTCCCTTGTCCGCCTATAGATCGGATATAGAGGTGTCCGTTATCGGATGTTCCACTGTATGTATTTCCTCAATATAAAAATGCTTTTGCCTTATAATACGACTCCAATTTCTTCAATAAAATACTCGGTCCACTAAAAAAAGGTCAACATTTCTTGCATTCCTCACAGGGTGGAAAATCGAGACCCTCCTCACTAGATCTTCAAGTACATTAACTTGATAGTTGTAGTCAAGAGAACTGAGCCAGAGGGAATGAGTTTAAAAAAAATTTCATTTCTCATTTTTCTAATAAAAACCATTACTTTTCAGTTTTCATATCTAGCCCAAGTAGAACTTTTAACATTATGCTCTCTCTAAAATGCTCGAAAAAATGCTTTTTACACGAAAATAAAAAGTCGGCTGTCTGCTCATAGATTGCCGACTGATCCCCTCATTACTCAGCTTTTCGGCCTTCCTAAGCTGTGATCCGCTCAGGCGGATTTCCGGATCTCTTGTCGAAACATATTATACATTACCCTGGGTGCCCCCGCCACGTTGTGGCTCGTTGTTGCGGCTTCGCCACTTACAGTTCGCGCAAAGGTAATTTATTGGGGGTCCTGATATTTTCCTCTGTGAGAGCCCGTCGCCATGAAATGGAACCCTGGATTATGAGACCGTGGAGCCCCAATATGAAACAAGTCCCTGATGTCACTCGACTCTCGCAGCAAACACATTTCCGATTGTGTGTTACAATTCACGAAACTATGCGGAATTTGAGTGAAACTATTTGTGATTTAAAAGTTGTGTCACTTAGTTGTTAACTGTCTTGACTGGTTTTGTAAACGCCAATGTGGAGCCAATATTCAAATATCCATATAATACCATTTGTCACTTGGAGCGCAAACTCAGCACCGTTCCCACTCGTTCCAGCCAAGAAAAAAACCCATGTCACGTACAGCCCAATAGCATTTTTCATCGAGGAGTGAAATACATGTAATGTTATAAACGATGATCATACCAGTTTCATGGAATATTCGAGGTGGCAATGGCTCAAAACAGTGATCTATATCAACATTACTTTTTATTCGTGTGTAAAAAAGCGCCTGTGTACACACATTGAACAATTCATTCAAAGAACATTTGTTCCTCAAACAAAACTAATTTAACGCGTGTGTGCTTCTGAATAAAAGATAAAACTATAGAACATGTATAAATTACCACAGTAATTCGCCTTGTGGACCGTGTCTGTTTATACAAACATATTGGCTTCAAACGAAACACAGTAATATTTTAGCGTGGCGGTGAATTATTGCCTCAGCTGAAATTATTCGAAGTGCAAATTAAACTTATCTTCTTTTTAAAACAAACAGAATTAATCGCGCATACTAAACCTAAAAAAAATATGTAACGAAGTGTCTGACTGCTGTCTAAAGTTGTCGCTTTTAAAAGCGCGTGATTATAAAATAATCGCATCCAAGCGTTTCAAAGAAACCGTTTACAATGCATTAATATCGACCGATAGTTTTCATTTGCTTTCAGAAATCATTTTGATCAGTTATTCCGCCCGGTACGAGGCAGCTGTCTTTGAAAACAATATAAGATAAACCCGTTTTCTATACATCCAGCTGATAATTTCCGTCGCAAAATTCAAACTAAAAGTGCACCAAACGATTATCAAGTTCAGTAATTGATCAACGAGAAGGCATTTGAAATTCTTGGCGAAGAAATAGCACCGAAAGTCCACTCAATCGGCTAAGATGTAGTTGCTATATAAACTTGAAATCTACAGTATGTCGCCTTTGTGATGTCAATTTCATTGTTTATTGTGTTATGCAAACCGCGTGCGCTTAGTTGGTAACTTTTCAAATTTGTTTTAAATTTATCGCTTGAATACAACACTACGAAGCAGAAACAGGCTGCAGTTGCAGTTTCTGTTGCTGTTTTCGAAGACAAGAACGACAAGAGCTGGAATAACGAGAAGCGCGATTCGTGGCGAGAGCGCGCGCGACCTGACCACTTCCGGTACCGATTATCAAAAACATGAATAACTTCTCCCAAGGGGACAATTTAAGTGGGCCAAATGTGTGATATCGAGAATTCTATTTCAGATTTCAGGTGATAAACACCGAGATACTAGTCTCGGCGAGGAGGACTGCTTCGAAATCGCTTCTTGTTTTCGGGAAAGGTAAGATTATGACTAATTATACTCCGTGTACTTTTACATTTAAATTCGATGCTTTGTTTATCCTGGTTTTGTTCGTGAATGCTGTTGAAGAAGCGGCATACTTCGCGAATCGTGATGCGGCGTCGTCGACGAAGGTCAGAACGGATGTCTCTTCAAATCGCCCTCAAATGATCAACTTTACATCATCCTTGCCGCGCGAAGGGGCTCGAAACGTCTACATATATAAAAGCGTTTAGTTTTCCAAGGCTTGCAGAGATTTTGGGAGGGTGTTTGCGGGAAATGTGCGAGCGAACAGGGCCAATTGAAGGTTATTTAAAACGGAACTGAAGCTACTTTGGAGAGCATGGTGGATCAGTCGGGGTTACAGATCAGGATCGAATGTCAGAAGATATCTTATGGAAATGTACTCTCTTCTTCTACCTTTTAGAGTTCAAGTTTTGACTTCGATTCAGCAATGTTCTACCGGCCTAATCTCGCTAAAAACTGCCATGCATTCGGAAAGATCTTGATGAATGTTTAATTAGTAGAATTAAGCCGGTATGTTTGTAATGTATTCATGGCTCTATTTTGCTTGCGTTTATATTTCCTAAATGATTTTGTAATTAGCAATAATTGCATTTGGACCTGCTAACACGAGCCAAAGGGTTTGAGAACACTAAAATGCGGATTTCAGCTCTTTAACTCTGCGAGTATAAACCAAAGCCCAGTATTCCTCTAAAGGAAAAAGGTAAATTTGTAGTTATCTTTTAATCAGATATTGTGGTTGACGCGTCATACGGCATTTATAAACTGGGCTATTTTATTAGGGTATTACAACAATTCGCCGTGACTTCAAGCAGATATTTCTTTTGCTATAGTGTTTCGCCTTTATTTGCGAGCATGGAGGCGTAAAGTGCCTTTTCAACAACAACAGAAATAAGATTTTTCCAGCAAATGCGTTGTTTGTGTTTTTTCCACTCGAGGGTCTGGGGTCGGTTCGAATATCTGCTAAACAATGATGACACTTTTGGGTAAAAACCGCAAGCATTATTGGATCACTAGACGAATATCACAAGTCAGGGGCACGCCATGAATTGACGTAAATTATATTTGCCGGTTTCTTCAGTAAAGGCAGGAAGAACGGTCGATTACTTGCCCTTTCACTTTGTTTGTAAAATTTAGCGGGGGTAATATAAAATCGTTAAAGAAATTTATAAACATGTTTTTTTTCCTCCATATTTAAATACCTGACGTGGTGTTTATTTCATGTCAATTTCACGAGCTGGCGCGCAGGCACATCTGCTAGCTCACGCACTGACAAATTGTCCCGATGTTTTAGAAATCCGCAAGTAACGTTTTTAATTCCTTTTCTTCTTTTTTTTTTTTCAACCCATTCACTCTTTAAAATGCTTTTTAAATACAATCTGCATATTCGCTTTAAAGTCACGACAGTTTATTGAGATATGTCAAGAGATATTTCAAAGATATTGAAACAGTCAGCCGAATATTTTCTATAATATTCTCCCCGCATCGCCTTTCTTTTCTTTCGGTATTTGTTCAAATTATTAGAAATCATCAATCGAGTTTATAACAAGAATATTAAATAAGGATATTTATTTTCAAAGAATATCCTGAAAAGATATATACGCGATCAGTGATTTTGAATTCATTGATAGTACACTGCGTTATAAAGTATATTTGTTCTACCTTATTAGAAACTCAGCTGTTTTTTTTGCGTTAGTTTCGCGGACTAGATTGCAATTGTACAAGATCTGTCTATAACTGATTTCTTCATCTTACACTTCAGACAGCTTGGTTAAAAAATATATATATATCTACGACACTCCTGGATCCAAAAATAGCGGGAAAAAAAATCCACTTTACATGTGTATACTATACAATATATTGCAACTTATTTTTAATCCCCCTACTGAGCGACACCAGATCGTGTCTTGAAGTCACAGAAACTGTTAGCGTCGAATCAAAGGGTAATAATCAAGTTTTAGTCATTTTAAATGCTCTGTGTTTATATTTGGCAGAGCTTTATGTTTATATGTACTGTGATCGCTGATTCAAAGCAACTCGCTCGTATGATTTTAGATTTCACGGACCATGATTGCTGTGATTGCCTAAAGCTGTTCTAGATATCCGTTGTTATGTGTCTTGTGTTTCGAGATTTTGTATAACAATAACAAAATGAATTATTATGACGTTGTTGAACTTTGCCAGCATTGTAATGTTTTTTTCACAGGCTACTCGATTTTTAAAAGGCACGTCTTTTCAGTAATTATATGTTTTAGCCTGGAGCGCGAATCTGCCATGTTTTTTCAAGCGCGAACGAGAAGCGAACTGCAAATTTACTTTTCAGCTACTAAATTGTTAGAGAGGCGACGATTTAAGTGTGAATGTATGATTGACAGGAGAAAAAAGTGTTTACAAAATCAGCTTGTGATCGTTGTCACCAAGACCATTATTTAGCTCGTGGTATTCAAAATTTCAGTCGGAAGTGTGAAATCAAGTGTTTGATGCCCTGCGGGAAAACTTCGCAGAGAGAACGTTGAATGTATTTTTGCCTTGAACAAGGTTGTTTCGGAAGGCTTGATTTGTATTTGAGGAGTTTAACGCTAGGATTAGAAATGTAAGTAGTTGAAATAGCCTTGACATGTACTTAACTCCTCAATCAAAATAAGCTCGCAGGTGATATGACAGGGTTCACGCATTTAAGAATCTCTCAGCCAATCAGAGCGCGTCTTGCTACGCCTCATGCTGATTTCGCCAATCACGATCGACAAAGAAACCATCTGTTCTCGGTTTGTTCACTTCTCTCCTGTCTCCTCTGCTCATCTAAACAGCCAAATTGTGCGGTTTATGCATTGAGCTGACGGAAAGAGCATTTTCTCCGCCGGGGGTAAGCATTTGTTGGACTGCTCGCAGCGGTTTTAGCCAAGATTTATGCGGTTGTCCGATCGTCAAAGGTGATCCGTTTCGTCTTGAAAGCGCGTGCATCTCTCGCTTTGAAATCGCCTGATTTGACTCTGCAAATTTCCGTTCATCTCGATTTAAATGGTTAAATGGTTGGTCGTATTGTAAAGGTAAGGTATACTCGTTCGAAAATATTTGTATTTCTGTTCGTGTTCTTGTTTTTCTTTGTTTTGCGTTTTCACGGCGAGCTCAATCTCGCGTAGACAACATTTTCATTTGGACAAGACGTTTCAACGGTTTGAAGTGTAATCGTTGTTGAGACAATAATCGTCCACATCTCTCATGTTAATAATATATTATATTTACAACACATGTAAAACAGAACAGAGCTATTATATGCGAATTTTCTCCTTGAATTCGACAAGCGTTCGTTTAGGAGCAAGTAACGGCAACTTTCTATGGCCGGATTGCAGTCGTTTGTTTGTTAATGTTTTTGTAGGGTTTTTCAAACACGAACAAGGGAATAAATCCCACGGTTAGCATGTTTACTTTGCTGTTTTGAAAAAAAGTTACGCTCCAAAGTGAAAGCGAGAGAATACCAAAACAATATTATTATTGCGAGCAGACGTTTTATAGTCCAATCATCGAATTTCTACCTATGCAGTATTCTGGTGGAAAATTGTTCGCTTTGAAGGCGGTGAAATATCTTGTGTGGGTCGTTGTCTTCATAATCATCTTAAAACAATAGATTTTAGAATGTGTCACCGACTCGACGACTTTTCACGATAGGGAAGATTTTACGATGTCCTTATCGCCTGGAGTATGTTTAATCTGGGGCGCAGCAGTATAAAAATCGCTTGATTTTCGCTTTCAACATCAACGGGTTCGCAACCGAAATGTTCTGTAGCGGTAGCCGTCAATTGGTTTCTAATGTGGTTTCTTTGGTGTCATTCACATTATACACAGAATTTATTCAAGCGGAAACCGCAGCGTACTCGACATTCGTGACTTCACAAACGTTGAAAATCAAGCAGCGAAGAATGACACTAATTTTATGGAGTTAACTTGACGTACAACTTAGATTTAAGGTAAATAGATTTGAGGATTGGGCAGATTTAAAATTTCCTGTCGAGAGAGCGTGTCTATTGTGAAGGTTAATTGTCGGAATAAATTAAGAATTACATTATGAGGTGTTTGGCGAGAGGTGTTGAAAGGAAGCTTCAGCGTGAAGGCAAGGATTTTTCAAGTACAATTTTTCTCATCCTGTTCAATGTTTCAGGTCAGATAACAGTCACAGAAGCATCCGCGAAAAGAGTTTGTGGTTTTATCACTTCCGAAGCATAGAAACGATCTGGGTGAAGCGACGAAATTCCCTCCCGGCAGGGTTTGCGCTAAAGGAGGACAATTTCTACCGGCAGACAGCAGAATGAGTATGGGGACAACTTCAGAGTGCAAAAGTGTGACCAATTCAACCCGGAATTTACTCTCTCCAGAGGAGAAGGAAGCGAATTGAAGGGAAGGAAGCAAGCCGGTAGATCGGCAAGTGGCGACAAGAAAAGCGAAAATAGCGAGACTTCGAAGTTGACTTACACTTCAGAAGAAGATGTTTACTATGAACCGGGTGGTGAGTGAAAACAGTTTAGAAAGAAATTTACCGAATGTCAAACGACGTTACGATGTCAAGACCATATGGATTGTTTGTGCTATTAGAATAATTACTTGTAATTAATATCACACACGAAAGCGAAAAATACATCGAGCATTGAAAATTTCGGATCGCCCGTGGAGTTGAAAGGACGATTTTTAAAACATTTAATTCTGTTCATAGTCAATTTTAGAAACAAACGTGTCATCGACCAGTTTCATGTGCCTTCTCTTTTTGTTCAAAGAGATTCTGCGGTCTATTGCGAACAATGCTCTTTCTGCCAAACAATGTGGCCCTATGGTTCGTGTAAATTGTAAATTTGCATTCGAGATGTTT
This sequence comes from Desmophyllum pertusum, assembly GCA_029204205.1. Classification (NCBI taxonomy): domain Eukaryota; kingdom Metazoa; phylum Cnidaria; class Anthozoa; order Scleractinia; family Caryophylliidae; genus Desmophyllum; species Desmophyllum pertusum. The sequence goes on from MU826356.1 coordinate 925,023, forward strand.
GTTCTAAAATCATTATGAATTACCGTAGGCGCATTTCTTTATATGCGATAGAAAAAGCAATGTTCTCTTGGGACCTTACTAGATTGTTATTCCAATAAAAAGCCTGTTGAAAATTTCAAAACTATTCCATCGCACGCGGTTTAATGGTTGCAAAACATTTCGAAACAAATAGAACACAACATCAAAACAAACACGCGTTAAACGCGTGGATTTCAACTTTTGCATTTTATTAGATATCTACACTCTTATAACTCAATTGTATTGTGTTTCTGTTCGCAGATTGCGTGTACATCGACAGCCAAAGACCGGACGTAGCGTATTTTATTTGTGCCATCAAAGAGTTTCGAATGGTAAGTTTTTTTTGCGATATTGATATTATCATGATTAGTATTTCGTTTGTAAATGTTTATGTTTAGCCTTTTACTAGTATTTCTGGTGGTCGATTTTCAAATTTCGTTATTATCCGCTCCGCCTGTCACCTCCGTTGTTAATTTTTTTTTCTTTATAGTTCAGCAATATTAATGTAAAACTGTGCTATTTACTACAAAAATGGTAAAATGCTTTTTATCACAAGCTTCATTAACGAATTTATCGGAAGACATCAGTTGAAGATTTCGATTCCGAATAATTTATTTATTAATATATTTGCAAGCAATCACCTCTTTTGCGTTCGATTTTAAGTTGTAAACCCGTTGTCTAGTGAAAATATTATTATAATTTTGAAATATTTTACCTCGATCTGTCACGGGTACGGTAATTAATTTGTAACATGTATTTTTTCAATTTCATCTCCAGTGCAAATGATTTTTCAGTAGTTAACAATAAAAAAAATATATTGTGTATAATTTACATATTTCACGGATCTGTTACAATACTAAACCCTCTCTTTTGGTTTTCATAGAACTTTGCCTAACATAAAGACATTTTTTTTATGTAGACAGTTTTATTTTGTTATATCCTGTATCACACATATTAATATACAGCTGTCTTTGATTACTTAGTATATTATTATTATAGTAAATTTGAATTGCAAAATGTTAATGTAAAAACGTTTTCTTGTGGCTTTATAACTAAAATATAATGCTGATTTTACTTTTAAATTGAGAAATTCAAATTATTTAATTGAATTAGTGAATATCCTTGTTTCCATGCTGTGATTTTATTAATTTAAATTCATGTTTTTCTTGCATATCTGTCAATTTGATTGTTTGGTTTGGCCAAATATCACAAAATAAATGTCTTTGTTAAAATTTCATTTGCATTACAAAAGCTTTGCTCAGGAAGTTGATAAATTGAAATTTGAAAACTTTCGGGATTAGATTAGAGAATTAAAATGTTATACAGTGAAACCCCGATTTCTCAACCCTCGATTTCTCAAAAACCCTGATAACTCGAACCAAAAGTCTTTTCCTTTGGATTTGTTTCACTGTAATTTTACCCCCGATATTTCGAACTTCCCGATTTCTCGAACCAATCTTCGTTTCCCTGAAGGTTCGAGAAATCGGGATTCCACTGTATTTAAAAACCATAAATATTGCTGCTCAATTAAATCAAGAATCCATGCATGAAAACTCACTCTAATATTTCAGTTAGTCAACTCATTGCAGTAACATAAAACAATTGAAGGGTTTGGCGGAAAAAGGGCGGTTTGACAATATAATTATTCTATTGTCAAACCACCCTTTTTCCACCAGGCCCTTCAATTATATTGTTAAAAATCAAAAGATTTCAAAACAAAGTTCTGTTACAATGACTGTTAGTAATAATTATTATTATTATTATTGCCAATTGCCATACTATGCCATGTACGACATAATAAATAAATTTGTCAATTTAATGCAATAAACTTAAGCTGGTGCGTCCCTGCAGACTTTACTCGTCAAGTCTGTAGGACGCACCGTTACCATAGCTAACCCGACCATGGTAAATAAACATCTTATCTGATTATCTTATAATTTTTTTTCTGCAAGCAAAAGATATAGCTGTAATAATCCAATTTGCAAAAATACAGTAATTGGATGATAAAAATTCAGAGGACTGCTAAAATTGGACTCGGCCTATGACCTCATCTCATTTTGCACCCCTTGGAATTTTCTCATCCAATTATTATCCAATTACACAGTTGTATTACTGTTAATTTGTGCACTGGACCATATAGAGTACGTCATAACGTCACAAAAATTAAATTTGCGAAATTATGAAATTTGATCAGCTATTCAGAGGAAGTATGCCCAAAAACGTCCACTTGCCAAAATTAGCTCTCCATTTGCAATTTGAGGCCGAGATATGGGCACTTCAGGTTTTAATTTCTCCATACAAACCCTTCTAATTTTGCGTCTGTTCTAAACTGAAGGAACAGACGCAAATTAGAAGGTTTGTATGGGACGGTTCCAAACTTTGAACCTCTATATCTCGGCCGCAAATTTCAATGGAGAGCTAATTTTTGGCAAGTGGACGTTTTTTGGCATGCTTCCTCTGAATAGCTGATCAATTTTATAATTTCGCAAATTTGAAAATTTGTAACGTCACACTTTACCACTCTATTAACTGTCTAATTTGGGAAGTAATATTTGATCTGATGCTTGAATATGATTTAATACACTGAAAATCTAATTAGTAGATTAATTAATTGTTCTGTTTTATTTCATCAGAGCAAACGTGACTCCCTTGTAGTCGTAGTAAGATGGTACTACCGTCCATCAGAAGTTCCAGAATCAGTTTATCAGCTCTTAATTCAGGATAGAAATGCAGAAAATGGTGAGTTAGTATTGCAGGCAGCTGCCAGGTGTGTCCACTGCTGTGACGGCGACTTTCGAAAATCGCTGATATCTGGCATGTCAGATATCGGCAAAATTCACTTGCAATTTTAGCTGGGAATCAAATTCACCACAATGAATGTATAAAATCACCCAGTGTGGCTTTGAGCTAAGTTACGTTAACCCTTCCACTCCCAAGAGTGTCAAAGTTCAAAAGTGAAAAAATCCCAAATTTCATTTTGCAAGATATGGAAAAACAAACAGTACCACATGAAAGCCCTGCTTGATAGCTTTTATTTAAATGGTTACATACTAGGATTTCATCCAGTTTGTGTTATGCGCCTCAGCCTTCAGCTTCGGTAGATAACACAAACCTCGGCCTTGATAATTCTCGCTATCATGCTCAACCTCATCCAATATTATTGTTTATTATCGCTGCAAGCATGGACAAATTAAATGCTGATTCATTATTGGGCCGGAGGCTCAAAGAGTATTCAAGTAGCTGATGTTTGACATTTGTTTAGGTTCTGGTGACAACATCCTTGAGGATGTCGCTGTCAAGGAGCGGGAATTGTTTATTTCAGATGCAACAGATGTGTATCCTGCTTCTGCACTCAGGTGAGCTGAAATAGTTTTTATGCTGAAATCTTTTGTCCAGCTGTTGTGAAATGGCAGCAGCGTAGTGAATGGCCTTTCAATAAATACCTGTAGGGCTTTCAAAATTGAAGGGCTCCAGGCAAAAATGTCCCCTTGGTTTTTTGGAAACAAAAGAAACAAAAGGAACCGAACAAAAGAAACAAATTAAGAACCGATTAACCAAGGTTGCGTGTTTGCCCAGAGCCCTTCAATTTTAGTTGAATTTCACTGGTCTTGCAGTCTCGGTTGTTTTGAGCAGTTTTCCTGTCTCGGAAGCAGGCTTTTAGCCAGAATTTGAAAAGTGGGCGTCCTGGAGGCATGTCCCTCTATAAATTTGTTAAAGCTTTGGTGCATTTTGTATCATTTTCTCCCAGAATTGGGCGTTCACAGGACACCTGGACGCCCTTCTGGCTAAAAGCTTGCTCGGAAGCTAAACTAGTGAGCAGCACTTGTGAACTTGTAATCATAAAACTTCATTACTCCTCATTTTGTCTAACTATTGTAGACTTCTTCAGGGAGGACACCACCCGTAGACTTCCCCCCTCCCCCTCTACTCCCAGGTCCCCCCCCCCTGTCCCCTGTCCCCCCCCCTGTCCCTCCCCACATGATGGGTGTCTTATGAAGGGACAAAAAAGACAGTTGAATTCCCATCTCCCTATATTTTTTTTTCAGCCGTTTCTCCCTCTCTAAACTGTTCCTCTTCCTCTCACATTTTCAGGGGCAAGTGCAAAGTGCGACCATTTGTGGAGATCACGGATTCAGTGAAAGGATACATACAGAAAGATGATTCATTTTCTACGTTCTTGGTTACAACCCAGAGACAAGGTATGTTGTGGAGAGAAATGGGCAACGTTATGAAATCAAAATACACATGTTATAATACTTGTCGGCTTGTTGTGATTGTGCAAATAGACACAGGTGGCTGCGGTATCAGAAAACTATTTTCTCCGTTTTTATCCAAGGTTAACAAAACACTCAATTGAAAAAAATTAAACAGAAAATATTTGTCGAGATGACTCAAGTTACCAAAATATTTTTTCTGGACTCGTCAACTTTAACTTGTTTACAAGTGGACTCTTTGGAATGTCTTCAAGGATTTCTGCTAATGGGGAGTTTGGTCTGAAATTTGTCGGTCTGCCATTAAGTAAAGTTACACTAAAAGTTACGTAAAGTTACACTAGTGCATTAGCTAAAATTGAAAAGTTACAGCTGTTTGGCTGATTAAAAAGCGTGTAGGAGTCTTTCGGGCTGTCTTTGATGAGATGATCTTGCATGATAACATTAACTGTTATTTTTTTAAATATATATTTTTTATTTCAGGAGGTTAGCAAACACCAAGGGTGAAATAAGAGTTGGAGTCAGCCACCAGGTAAGGAATTGCAACTGTATATGTTAAAGAATATAAATCACTTCAAAATTACTGTCAGAACATGTGTCTCTTAGATATTGGAATAACTAGCCCCTCCCCACTGAAAGTCAGGGTCTTGTACACCCTCTCCTCCCCGTGGTAGATTTTCATCTAAATGTGATGCTGTGAAAAGGTACTGCCGTGCCCTTGGGCCAAAGTAGATCATACCAATAGCTGTTATTACAGATGTCAGTGGTTTGACATGCAAACGAGGCTTAAGGGTCAATACAATGCTGGCTACAATGCCAGATTGACCCATTAGCCTCATTTACATACTTTTGAAAACAAAAGAATATTTGACTGCAGACTCAGCTGTAATAACAGCTGTTGTCTGAGCTGATTTATGATTCCGGTTTCCGTGACATGAAGCAACAGGAGTACATTGTTGTATTTCTACTCTCCCTGGATAGGATGCTGTTCCATTACATGTTGCCCTGCGGCAAAAAAAAAACAACAACAAAACAAACAAACAAAAAAAAATGTTGCCCCGCAGCATTTTGGCAGGTTGTCCTAACAGTTTGTCAGTGCCTATTTAAACACTCCTGGGTGGAGAGGAGCACTGTGAGAGTAAAGTGTCTTGCCCAAGAGCACAGCACAATGACCCCGGTGACTCGGCTTCAACCCAGAGTGACCACGTGATCCAGTGTCCAACGTGCTAGCCATTAGTCCACTGCACCTCCCATTGTAAAGGGGGATGTTAATATATTGGTGATGTTGGTATGCACTGCAGTGACTCTTATAACATTTACCGTAAATCCTCGAATAAGCGCCCGGGCTGCTTATTTCAAATTTAGGATAAGGCGGGGGGCACCTAGATTTGAGGATTTACGGTATCTCTATATCCTGCATCTATCTGTTAGTATTAAATACTGGTGCATGATTAAATGTTTTGTTCATTTTTGCAGGCCATACTCCCAGAATGTTGTCCATATCCAGTCAATGGATCAGAAGATCTGGAAAAACCAAGAGAGGATCTGGTATGGATTTTTGTTGACTCTATACTTTATTTTATATATGTTAGTTTTGATACTCCATAATCTTAGAAATACATGTCTTATTTGTGAGTTTTTGATTACATAAAATTGATGATGAGTTCGTTATCCTAAAGCTCTGCTTTTCACTGAGTGGGAAGGGTAATGGGAAATTTCTGGCTTGAGGTCCTTGAGGGAGTTATCATGGACCATCAATTTTCCCATCCACCTTGCCTAAATCAGTGAATAGGACACTTTAGGACATTTTTGGTGCCAGACAGCTTTGAATGACGTGTGCGGAGCTGGACTGGTCATGTGATCAATATGGCTAATATTAATATCTGTGCTATTTTCTCATCAGATTTGGAATCCATCTCTTGATGATTATGAGTTGATGATGTATCTACGAGCTGCCAGGTGAATGAACAACTGACATTTTTAACAGTTTATAGCCTGCATAGCAGGCTCTGGAGTAAAATGAAGCGCGAGTTGGAAAACGCGCGAGACGACCGAGCGAGTCCTTCAGACCTCCCCGCCCCAGACTCTCGTCTTGCGGCTGTGCCGCTCGTTTTCGCGGCTTTGCCGCTAAAAATTTACTTTGCGCGCCAAAAAGACCACCAGCTACGCAGGCTAAACAGTTTATAGCCTGATTTTCAGCCATATTCTCAAGTCGCTTACTCCCTCCCAGAGCAGATGGCTAAAGTTCAAGCTACAGTTCATGCTATTATCTTATAACAGCATTGTCTCGTCAATGAGAAATTGCTTATTTTGTTGGGAAAATCTTAATCAATGGAATTTAACTTTTGTTGTATTTGTGTGTTGTAGGAGTATGGCACAGTATGCTGGTATGTGTAATGGTGGCTCACCAGAGGACGGCTACAGTGCTGTGTCTCAGGATGCGACAACTAGCAATGCTCTTCATGTGGTGAGTTGTTTTGGTTGTAAAGTCATTATAGCTTTATTAAAACCTAAAAATAAATCAACGGTGTTTAACAAGGGTGACATTTGAACAGTCTCGCGGCTGACAAACCTGTGGCCCTCAGATCCAAGATGAAATTGGAATAGAAGTGTTGGTTTTTAAGAAGGAAGGAAAACTGTAGAACCCACAGAGAAACCCTCAGAACAAGGCACGAGGCAGCAGCAAAGTCAACCTTATACATGTATGGCTGTGAGCTGGAATTGAACCTGGGCCGCATTAGCGAATGCTTACCCAGCTGCAGGGGCGGTTCCAGAATTTTTGAACCGGGGATGTCTGTTAGCAAAATTATAATACTATTGTTATTTTATTTTAGCTAAAAATACTTGCATACATAGCAACAATAATTTTTTACACCTGCCCAGTTCGCTTTTATTTATGACATTGTATCAATAAAGTGAAGAGAAATTTGATGTTGGTCACGCTTGAGAATAACAACCTTTTACATGTAACTTCTGTACTGAATATTTGTTGACCAGGATGTTTTACTTTGTTTTTAGCTTCATCAGAATGATTACGATGCAGCTAAAGCTCTGCAAGCACTGGTGAAGAAGCCATACCCCAAGGAACTAGAGAAGAAATGGTCTGATGATGAAACGGTAATTACGGGACTTACTGTTGCTTTGTGTGGCGGATTTAGGGGAGAAGAACACCTGAGGGATACCTCCCCCACTGCTGATTTGTAGATAGGAAGATGTAGAAAATGATTCACCGTCGTCCCCCCTCCCCACGCCCTCTGTACCCTTTTATAACCAGGAGTGTCAAAGCTCAAATAAAAGAATTCCTAAATTGCATTTTCAAGATATGAAAAAACAAACAGTACCGCATAAAAGTACTGCTCAATAGCTTCCATTTGAATGGTCACACAATAGGGTTTCATCCACAGACTTCAAAGCTAGATGCACAATAATTCACTTGATGCTTGATTCTGGGAGTGAAAGGGTTAAAATGCCAGGGTCTTGAAAACGATAGTTCAATTTTACTCTTGGTCTTGCACATAATGTAATGTATTCTCTTCTTTCATTAATTTTAGTCATCTACTAATTTATCGTTCTGTGTTTTCCTTTAGAAAAAGTTTGTCAAGGGACTGAGGCAATATGGAAAAAACTTTTACAAAATCAGGAAAGAACTCCTTCCTCACAAAGAGACGGTAAAAATATTTATATTATTAATTAAATGTGTTTTTCCATCGTCTGCCTAGTTTTGTGTTTTCTATTTTTTTCCCCTGTCCCATACATGGGGTCGCACATTTAGTATTTGTTGTTGCTGCTCAAATATTTTCCCAGCATTTTAGAGTTTCTTTCTTCTTGTCATTTTCAACTCGTGAATTCATGCAAAAGCAATGAACGGGTTGTAAATGTAGCATTTGGTAGACAAATTTCGCTCGCTCGATGGGCTGTAAACTTTAATTAATTTTTGCATATTTTATTATTTCAAGAGTCAGCCAGCTCATAGGAGGAGCCTTTGATAATCTTATTTATTTTCTGACCTACCTACAGGGAGAGCTTGTAGAGTATTACTACACATGGAAAAAGACTCCCACAGCACTGAGCTCTCGGCCGCACAGGCGTCGCAGACATAATGTTCTTAGACGAAAAGCACTTCCCAGGACATCCAAAAACATTGTCAGTGAATTTGGTAAGTAGTAGTGGTACATGTAATTTCAAGTTATCATTGTCCTGAATATTGGTGTAGAATTTGAACAGTGGAATCTAGAAGGTTTACAAATTTACGTGAACTTTTTTCTCTGCAGTTGATCTTAGCTCGTGCAGTGAGGACGAATATGATAGTGATGACAGTGAAAGAGATTTGAGGTTGGTCGAAGTCGATTTCTGCGTTCGCTTTTGCATTTTGTTACTCGCGTGTTCATGCGTGGCAATCACGCTTCGATCCACGCGTGACGATCACATTCGCGCGCGAACTGTTCTTAGTTGAAATGTTCTAATTTTAGCGTGGTGGTTTTGTATTTTTCAGGTTGTACTGCTGTCGCCATTGCTACACAACAGAGTCTCGCAGCTGGCATCACGGCAGTCAAAACAAGGTGATTTTATGCGACGATTGCCGGGTTTACTGTAAGAAATACGGCAAGCTTCCCTCGACAGATGAAACACGCGAGCCGCCGCCGTACATGTTCAAAGTTGTCGTGGAGCGAGAGCTTCGAGATGAGGATGGGTACGTGGTGAATGGAAAATTAGCTCTGCGCAGCAGAAGAGCCATTCCTCCAGTCCAAACAACGTTAAGATCTGGACGAAACAAGACTGCTAGCCCTGTAGAAGGTAACTTTAGTTCGTTTGTTACCAAATTTCATCATCCCATGTTTGGCGAGTTAATAGTTACGTGGACTTGCGCGAAACGTGCGTGTAACTGGCGTGTAAATTGCACCTAAAATGGGGTCTTGGCATTAGTTTATTTTCCTGGAAAACGAGAACTAGTCAGACCTATTTTTTGCCAATTAGCATTGCAAAAACTACTAAGTTGCAGTGAAGGCTGTATATAAACTCTTCTTTAGATACTTTTACAAACGAGTCTCTAAACCAAAGTGCACTCTCGTTATATTTTCCGCCCAATTAAGAAATAGAAAGCATTTGGCATGTTTCTATAGAAAGACAAGTAAAAAATAGCGATAAAAATAGCGAAACACAGCAAGAAATATCGATATGTTTCTGTCTCTATAGAGTTAAGAAACCCGAGTGGAAGTCTGACAAAAAACAAAAGCTACGGAAACACAAACCGGAGTGTGGAAACCAGCGATTCTATAGCTGTTTCAAATTTGTTTTTTACAAATACTGTCACAAGTGTCAGGAAACAATATTTTCTATTTCGAGTCTCCGCAGAGGTTTCGAGTCAAAACTTTCATGAATATTCCTATAAACTGTACAGAAACATGATCAAAATGCTTTCTATTTCCACGAGCCGTAGGGGAGTGTGGTCACGGCTTTATCCTGTTCCTCCAAAACTTTTGCCAGTGTTTCTATAGCTCTATAGAAACGTAAATGATATTTCTTGAAAGGTTGTTTCCTTTAGTGGCTATGTGACGCCATTTTCGGCAATTCTGTTACACACAAACTATTCACACCCAGTTTCAAACCTTAGAAAACACAAAACAAATACTAGGAAGCCGCAATGAAGTGCGGATGATCAAAATTGGACAAGATTGAAACGGATTGCGAAAAGGTTAACTTGAAAAACGACGGCCCGACGTTTTTTCAAGTTTTAAAAGTACATTTATATGAAACAAGTGGTAAATAATGCTTAGAAATCAACTGTGTTGTGTCAGGAAAGTGAGATTCTATCTTTGAATTAATATTTCATTCACATGTTTGAGTTTAGAACTCGTAAAAATAAAACAGGGAAGAATAGCAAAACTGGAAACAGCGTGACATAGCCCCTTTCTTTGCCTCGTAAAGTCAGTCTAGAAATATGGCATTATTTTCTAATTAATGCTCAGACCTTGATTAATTCACTCATGGTCCAAACTTCTAATTAAGATTGTTTTAATGTTAGGAGCAACGAGTGAATCTTCGGGAGGCAGCCGAAGATTGGCGAAGATAAACAAGGCTCCTTCGCCATCAAGTGGCAGCACTTCGAGTACAGGAAGCAGTGGAGGCAAAGAGAAACTCAAAAAGGTAAATTAGCGAAACGTCTTTGTTTGACTCTTTATTTCTGCTACAACGCCTCAAGTAAGAGCTAATAGAGCGGTTTTCAATTACTCCGCACTGTGATTGGTTTAAAAATCTCGCGCCACCTTCTCAACCAATCAGATGCAAAACCAAAACCAATCGCGACTTGGTCACATGCGTTTTTCCCGCGCTTGGCGCGTCACGTGTATTTGCTTCCTTCTCATTGGTTCATTGTGTTGTTTCCGTTTGTTGTGATTGGCCATTGTAATTGCTTTGGTTCTCAGTTGAAAACCGACAATCAAGAACACGAAGAAAAACACGTGTAATCGATACAAGATCATGCAAAGCGCGGGAAAACTCGTCGCTGAGGATGTTCACAATTGTTTTGCTGTTTTTCACGTTACTGGCCTTCTCACTCGAGTCCGTATATTTAAAGCTAACTGGAGTTTGTTTCAATAGGGTAAATTGAAAAAAGGAAAGAAACGTCGACGAGATCAGTCGCCAGAGGATCAAACGACAGAAAAACGAAAGAAAGCGCAAACACAGGTAAATTGACAATTATTTAATCATAATTAACAATTAGATTATGAGCTCGAGATTTCTACGGCCTCATCAACTATCACATCATAGAAATTGAGTAGTGTACGAGTAGCTCAGCCAATCAGATTGTCTCATTTGCATTAGTATACTAGTAGAGTTTTACTAATGCATTTTAGTACAGTGCCTAAACTGTATTACGCTGTCTGTCTTTGGTGAGTTCACCACTCACTTTACTCTCTACCACCCTCTTAGGATTCCGACGAGGATGCGAACGATAACGCTAGCGACACCAGCAGCACTACCGGGGGTAGGGACAGTGTGCTTCCCGACCACGATGCCAGTAGCGTGTGTAGCAATAGTAGCAACAACAATGACGACGCGGCTAGTAACCGCTCCTGCTCGCCAACCGGGAGTAGAATTGAGGCGCCTGGGCCTGTTCCACTGCCTTCCAAATTTAAGCGCGTGATTACGGGCGAAGAGGGACGAAGTTGTGTGCGAACTGACGTCATCTTCGTTCATCCCGAGAAGCCGAAGAAGGACCCGACGTGTTCTCGAGAAACGTGCGTTTCTAAAGAGTCGCCGTCAAAGGCCGAGGTAAGTTTTAAGCACCAAACAACTTTGCAAGACAGACCCAATGGCTTTTAATACTCCTGTTAAAGCGTTAACTGAATTTATAGTTTAATTCCTTGTTTTGTTGTCCAGCACGGTGTTTTTGAACTCGATTGCTTCATCAGCTGAGCTCATTTTCAAGTTCGTCGTTTGCAATCCGTCTCAATCTTCCCTAATCTTAACCATCCTTGTTCCTGTTTGGTTTATTATTACCTCTTCAGTGTTTTTCTACCTTAGTAAACTATTATTTTATGGTTTCCTTCGATTTGAAGCTAATTTTTGTACATCGGAAAATATGACTAAATTTATCGTGACTAAGAAGCCAACTTATAAGATACTATACCTTGGTAGAGCGATTTTGTAATGACTGTCTTTGAAACAAAATCAGTAATCATATTTTGACATTCAAAACAAATGAAAATACTGAACGCAAAGGACCAAATAGAACTCGAATCAAAACAAGCGCCAAGCGCGGGAAAATGCGTGTCACGATTGCTTTCGGTCTTGCACCTGATTGGTTAAAAAAACAGCTAGTGTGCTCTGATTGGTTAGAGCAAGTTACACTCGTAACTCGTAACAAGTTTCTTCGACCAATTACAGAGCTAAAAATCCACACACAGCAAACTTGTGACAGTCAGTTGAAAACCGCTCAAAACTGAAATAAGATTATTTACTAAAGATTTTAATCCTTGGTGTTTTCTGAAAGGCATTTGTTGTTTTTATTATTCTTTAGGCCAGTGAAACTTCAACAGAAGCTCCAACTCGCTTAAGTGCCAGCCAATCACCTTACGACACTCCAGCCACGATAACATCACATTACGAAGCGTCGTTACGCAACATGATGGCCGGAGGACAATACCACTTGTACCCCCCGAACATCCCGCCGGGTATGTCACCCCAGGGCATTCCGGGATTTGCGTCCCCTGCGGGTGTCGGCATGGATTATAGAATGGTTCCGTTTCACATGTTCAACGGAGTGGGCGTTGGCCCCGGTGCGGAATCACGAGAGAATGCTGCGAAATTTGCGGAAGGTTTCGAGCAGTGGTATGCACCATATCGTACGGCTCAAATGCATTCTGGTCATCATCTCCCTGCTATATCTTATCTGCAGGGGCAGCGAGCACTGGAGCAAAGTGCATTGGACTCGCGAAACCCGGCTCACGAGTCCCTCCTCAAGGGGGGCCCAGGAGCACGTGTTCTTACCACTGATCCTGTGACAGGACTTCAGTATTACGGACCTCAACAACACTCGCATAATCATCTTCACACACATTTTCATATTCATCCTCACGAGCAACAACACCTTCAGAATTTACAACAACAGGCAGCTGCTAATCAGCTATCAGCCCTCGACCAAGCTTATCTTCAACATCCGGGACTCAGTGCTTGGAGGAACCACCCGTCTCTGTGGCAACCTCCAGAGCTGTTACATCTCCATGGTAACAGTGCGCGTGGCATTTACCCCGAGGAGTTAGCGCACGCCGCTGTACCGGTTCACGGGCTCGGCTCGACACCACTTGATCGTCAACTGCAACAGCAACTTATGATGAGTCAACAAAGCAAGTATCACCACCCTCAACAACATCTATTGGCGCATGAAGAGTTCATGCGGTGCTGGCGACAGCACAATCGAGTCCAACAAAGACTAGAAAGCGAGAAAATGAACGAGCATTTGCTCTCGAACTTCTTTAAAAAAGAACATAGAAATATGCAGAGTCCTTCGCAGCTTGAAAATGTTGTGAAGAAAAGCATGGACAGCTCAGGAGTGTATTCTTCACCTTCCAAGAAACCGCCAGTTACTATAGACTTATCGGATGATTAGCCTAGTTATTTAGCCTTTGTTAAGTTGAAATTGAGCCGTTAAAAATTTATTCAAAGTGTAAAAGTAATTTAAAAGATCGTTCTTTTCATATTGTTCATAAATCGAGTTTGCGCGTTGCCAAGTTTTCGCATCAACTAAATTGTTAAGTTTATATTTAAAAAAATATATTATAGATCTGTTGTACTTTGAGAAATAACCTATTTATTTCTTATAAATAGTTGGGGATTTTTGAAATTGGTGAGTTTCTTATTAGGATCATTATAATTTTACACTTGAAAGATTTAAAATAAAAACATTCTTTTTCATTTTATAAACATCGGATGATAGATAAGAACTTCTACAAAACATTATTTTCTATGTGAAGTAAGACTTCACTCCCTTCGTATTCAATACCGCAAACAGACTGAAAAGTTACATAATGGGATATAAAAAAGCTTTAAGAAATATATTTTATTTAATGCATTTTTGGGTATACTTTTTTTCATTTCCTGAAAGCTACGATCATCTTGAAATAATTTGATAATAAGTTATAAAATCTAAAGGGCTGTAAAAGCGTGATTTAAAACCAGAAAGTTGTACATACATGAGATTTGTTTCCCCAAAAAAGGAAATTTCGCGACATTCAGCTCAATCTGAGGCATGCGCACGGGTTGTTAGTCTCCCTCGCATGCGCAGCCGCAACCTCGTTCCTAGGGTCTCCCTTCTTCCCGCCAAAAGTGATTGCAATCGCTTTTGGCGGGAAGAAGAGAGGCCCTGGGTACGAGGTTGGCGCAGCCGTCATTTGGGTCGTCACGTGGGGAGAAGCGTTGCGTGACGACACAAAATAACGGCTGCGAAGGAGACTAACGGCTTTTGAGAATACAAAAATTTTAAATTGTCTTAATATATAACTGAAGCTTAATTCTCCCAACTTATGTTCGACGAACTGTATAACGCCCAGTATAGAGAATTGATATATTGATACTGTTTGCAGGGCTTCAAGAGTTCGTTTGTATAACGAGTTTCTAGTAGAATTGACATAAAGTGTTGCGAAGCCTCGACCACATTTCGAAATAGTCCAAACAAGAGAAATTGTGATGTGATTTGTAAATAAATGTTATTTATAACGTTCTTGTAACTGAAAGGATTTGTAATAAAATCCTTTTGAAATTTACACAACTTTGTGCTCTTATTTCATTTAAAAAACGAGGGGAGAGGGAGGGTAGTTTGATTTCAAAGATAAGCGTGTTCACTCGTCAAAATCTCGGTAAGATTCGTGTTCTTTGGCGACCTTGAACGTTACTGAGGGATGACGTCATTTGCAGGTTCCACAGGGCTGCCACAGACCCAAGAATTACCCGAAAGCCGATCACAGCCATCCTAGTCGTTCTCTTCTCGAGGAAGCACACAAGCTAAGGATCTGAGAAAGGGGCCAGTCGAATGGAGCCCGGCAAACTTCAAAAGAGCAAACAAAGAAGCCAAGATTTATGTTGGATGGTCCGTGACCGTGCACATCTTTTGTTTTGCGCTCAACACTATGCATGAATTACGTAATTGCAAAGTTGCTATTGGTTAGTTGCTTTGAACACACGTAAACCACCTATTGTATTTTGTCAGGTTTTGTGCACGGTCAACCCCCAAAATAGCGAACAAAAACATATAAAAAAGAACTTTGCCGGGCTTCATAACCATCTCCCTCTATCCGAACTATGGTTTAAGCAAACCACGACTGCAACGAGAACGTCGCTAAACAAAAGGTTAATGAGCAGTATAATAGCTCTGCACGTGCGTTATGCATTTGACAACAACGTGAAATGACTGAATGGGTTTTCGGAGAACATGAACCGTAACGGCGAATTTTTCAAGTTTCCCTTTGGGTTTGAACGCTGCCTTTACATATTCAGTTGAGGATAGCTCTGAACTGAATGGAACTAGAGATTCGCGGTATTCTAAAGAAAAATATCAATTCATTTTTGAGGGGTTTTTTTTCTAAAAAAAATACCTCTTTAGTTGGCGCAATGGGCAATGTTTTCATGTACCCTTGTATGTCACACCAATCAGATTGGGGCTACTATGAACAACCAATGAAATAGCTGATTCTAATATCCGAGTAAATCCGAGTAGATATCGATTTTTGAGAGCCATTTGGTGACGGCCATCTTTGTTGATGTTTAGCAAATACGGTGAAGATGTGGGGGCTTTGTTTAAACATTTTGCTGTTTTCACGGAACGTGTCAAATTCTTGAGCTGGTATTTCTGTTCTGGTCGCTGTTTCTGTTACGTAGCTTAGACTTGTGCACGAGAAGTTATTAGAGATCGTAAATATTGTTGGAAAGGTACGCAGCATGAATTTTATCACGTACTTGTACCGGTACAAAGTTCAAGTTAATCATAGCCAATCAGATACCTGATGTTGTTCTGCGCACGTGAAAAGACCATGCGACATTGCAGAAATGAAAGAAAATTATGGTTATGATGGTATTTTTTTCCCTTCTGTGTGGGTCGATTCCTCACAGCATTAGTCTTTGTTTGCCCCCAAGGGTATATAAGATCATGCTGTTGTTTTCCTCGCGAACATATGTAACATACTTTGTTTTTCTTCTGAAACCCATGAAACATGATACTTTTGTTTACCTTCTGACACCTATGTAACATGATACTTTTGCTTATGTTCTGAAACCCATGCAATACGATAGTTTTGGTTTTCTTCTCTAACCCATGTAACATGATACTTTCATCTTCAGAGTCAACATGATAATTTAACCCATCCTTATTTCATAAGCTATTTGTTGAGTTCACTTATTGCTTACTTTCACTCCTGTACAATTACTTTCTTCTTATAGCCCTACCACAATCCATGTAAATGGGAAAAGAAGGATACATTAGATTTAATTTGGGATAAACAACATGAATTATCCCATACTTGCATGGGGGTACAAATTTCAGAACACACCGTTTTGAGTACCCGTCGTTTTTCGTGTGCGTGGATGACTAGGGGCCCCTTAGGCCATGTTGTGTTACGATAATCGATTTGATTTGATTCGATTCGATTAAATGTGATTCAAATTTCAATTTGCTATCATCATAGGCCAAAAATAGTCGAGTTATAACGCACGCATTACGTTACACAAATGATCTGACATAATGGTGTAAAGTTAAAGTGATCGAATAACGCGCTAAAGGTCACAGCCATGTTTATACAGACTTGCAACAGTGATTTTGCCTTCTGACATAATCGTCTTTGCTTTCCGAATATTTAATTTTCGATGCGATTTCTGTAATAAACTAAATACGCTGATAAACTTCAGGAAATATTTCAGCTCGTACAGCCTAGGGAAATGGTTTCTGTATTGAACAGATTTTTGAAGCTTGAAAGGCAGGGCAAATGCATTCTCTGCCCTTTGTTTTTTGGTAGAAAACAAGCACTCGTGACTGTGGTTTTGGCGCATAAATGTAATTTAAGTTACTCGTTTTTTCAATACATTTTCCGTCATAGAGATTTTCCTTTTCCCTAAAATTTCCTGATTTGGGGCAAATCGCGTCAGTGACTTGTAGGAAATCGGGTCAATAATTAGAGCTTCTGGTGATTATATTCCGAATTTGGGCGCTACACGCATGCGTCTTTTGCACAAGTACCATAAGGGAAACCACGAGACAAAAGAAAAATATATATATCTTGCGCTGCTGGAGTAGTATTTGAAGGGATGTTAGAAGCAAAATCTCGTAATTTAATTTTCCATACGTTTCTTTAAAATTTCCAAAAGTTAACATCTTAGGAAAGAGTGATCCCATGACAAAAGCTCCACATAAACACAAAAACGGAGACCTTTGAAAACGCTGATGCCGTTTTCGATCGTTTAAGTGTGGACCAGTAAAAATAATAAAAATAATAATAAAAAAGTAACTCTCGCACGCCTTGCGTGCCTATGTTTTAATCAACGTCAGTTGAGGAATTAAAGGCGTGAAACTTAGACAATAAGCCAAAAACGCAATGAGCCACGTCAAATCATTTTATTTGAGCTCGAAGCATTACTTTCAAGGAGGAGTTTGCTTGCTTATACAATTAAACCACACGTATTTCTTTTTAGGAAAAATCCGATAGCCAACTGCGGCTTCAGTATAAAAGTCGTTTATATTTATTAGTGTACCAAGAACTTATCTGAGTTCCAATGATCAAACGCGACGGATTTTATATTTAGAGTTTATATCAGGATATTTATCATCTTTATATTATTAATAAATTAATAGTTGTTCCTGTAAATTCGTGAACAATAAGCGTGACCAATAACAGTACAGCCTTTGTGGCAGTTCTTTTGGCATGTCACACAACACTCGCTTATTGCGTGACAATCCAAATGAACAAATACAATTCTGTAACACATTTCGTCAGGGCATGTGCTCGTATTTGTTTCAGACTGTACCGAAACTCGACACGATCATGAAGGAATGAATGATCATTAGTTTTATAGCTTGACTAAAAATATTTAACGTTTGATCTGCAATATATATATATATATCTATCTTCGAGAATGCCTTTAACTCGTGAACATGATAAATAATAATTGGATTATAAAAGGATTATGATAGTTCACAAAAAATAAATCGATAAATCTCGGGGCATGCACCAAGATACTGCAGCCACAATTGGAAAATATACGTATTTGCCTAACGAAATCCAATAAATCAATCATTTACAACATATGCTGGTGAAATTTTCAAACACCAAACGATAATCAACGCCAAATGCCATTGTCATAGCAACTGAGGACGTGTGCTACCTTAAATTGGAAAAGTGCCCCTGATTGGTTCAAATAAATACAAATCAATTGATTAGGAGCCAATCAGATGCGCTAACTCAGATTTGAGTAGATCTACGTCATAAGAATGGAAAAGGCTGGTTACCAATACTTCTCTTTCGCTCAGAGTAGTGCGAGAAACGCCTAAGGGCGTCTATTAGGAACGCATTCTCGACACCAGAGCTCGTCTCTGCGCATGTACGACAGAGAGAAAGCCTGAAATTTCGAGTGATCTGATTGGTGTAGTGCAGAAAAATAAAGCTCGCATTTGATTGGGCCATTCTCTAGCAACTTCTTTTAGCACGAAATTTAATCACGCCGTGGAAAAGTCAAGTCTCGCGTAAATTTTCGTTTTTTACTGTTTTTCTTTAAATTTTCTTTTTAATTTTTAAACCCCAACAAAGCCCCTTTCCATCATTTTGTTTTTGGAAAGTTGAACCTCTCCAGACCTCTTCTCTCTGTCGAACATGCACAAAGAGAACTGGGTTCGAGTATGTTAGGAACGAGAACCTGTTAGCCCCAAAATACGGTTTGCGCAGGTCGTTTGCGCATGTAATAAATAACTTCGGAACGATCATAACGAAACCAGCGTTGAATGACCTTGAATAGTCTGCTAGCATTTTACATCAAAGAACTCCCGCTGGACTGACTGAGCGTATAAAATCACGGTTTGCATCGTGGTGGACGGACTCAATTATGTTTCGCTCTCTTTCCTTGGTGTAACCCTCCCAACGCGCTGCTGTTGTTCTTAAAATGGGGTCTGGGTCGATACTTGCAAGAAAATATAACAGACTAACGTGTAATGTGTGATAATCCCATCGCGCCAAATTTGGTGCGATGCGCATAGTGACGTGACGCAGGTCATAAAAGCTGCCTGAGCCAGTGTCATAGAGAGGCAGCATCGCTTTCAAAGAGCGCATGCCCTGGTCAAACAACTCCGCTGCCTCGGTGCCGTGTTGAGGGCCCGCGGTGAGTTTCAAGTCGTACAGTCCAAGTAATGAGTATATGAAGCCGTTTAGAACAAACAGTGAAGGGGAGGTTGGGTATTCTTCATACCACGGGTATTGGTTCATGAACGTTGTCAAAACCCCTTTATCCTTTGACTTGACTTTAAATAGCTTAGTCGCTCTGAGCGCAGCTCTTAAATACGCGGGGGTTTTGGTGTATAAATAGGCCCTGGTCAGTAAAGACAGTGCTTGTCCTTGGGCCATGGCCGAGTACCAGTCAGGCAACAGTGTCACGCCGTCAACCACTTTACGCTTCACTGTGATTGGCCAATTGCCTTGCTCGTTCTGATGACGCAATAGCCACTTTGCCGCGGCCATGAAGGAGTGCGCATGAGCTGAATGCGCCAAAGAAATGTTATCAATGGAGCCCCTCCCGCGAAGAGTGATGCTCTGTATCTCTGTGAGAGCTATCTTCCCTCTTTTCATGTTCTTTTTCTCTGGGAGTTTGAATCCTTTCCTCATATCCGTGTCTAGATTCCGCACAATTCTCCTCCATCCATTCCAATGTCCTACACCGTAAAACACCTCCGAGTCCGTTGAAGAAACGAGATCGTTGTTAGTGGTGTAATGCACCGTGTAGAAATCAGCGTTGTCTATTTCTACGACAATGGAAACACGTACTTCACCGCGGAGGAGGAGATCGAATGTGATAATGAAATCCTTTGTCGCGCTGTCCACGCTAAGAGAAACGCCTTCCCCTGATAACCCTAAAACAAAGAGAAATCAACATCAGACTGTACTACCTTATAACATGACATTTTCGCGACACGTTAATTTCACGAATTTGGAGTGGCCATATTTCGCGACACTTTAATTTTGCGATTTTGCGAAAATTTTAAAATCTTAGTCAGTTAATTTTCGCGATTTCATCCAAAATCTCGCGACTTCATCCAAGCGTTTGTGTCGAATATTTGCTCGTATACCGGTATATGTCGCAATAAAACGTAATCAACATACAAGACCTACCATTTCAATTACTTAATGAAGTTTCAAAATCACGAAATACAAAGTCATAAAATTTGACGAAGGCCGCGACTGATACGTGATGATTTAATATTACAGCGTTATTTAATTTATCGCTAAAATATAACGTCACTTAATTTTCGCGACACTTTAATCTAAATCGCGATTTTTTTTAAATCGCAAAATTCACGAAATTAAAGTGTCGCGAAAATTTCATGTAATAAGGTACTAACTACGGGCAAAATCTCTCTTATCTAAGCAGGCGCGTTTTGGAATTGAAGGGAAAAGTAAGTAGGGAAGCCTTTTCAGAACCCAGTGGCTCAACAGAACGGTTCCTTTCACTCCCAAGAGTGCTAAGTTCAAAACTGAGGGAAACATTTTGAATTTCGTTGTGCAACATTGTCAAAAATAAACAGCACCACTTGAAAGTACTGCTCAATAGCTTTCATTTGAATGGTCACACACTACGGTTTCATCCACAGAATTAAAAGTTAGAAGCACATTTATTGACTCAAGGTTTGACTCTGGGAGTGAAAAGTTGACTCCGGTTTCCATAGCAGTGGTTAGGAGTTTGCTACTCCTCCTGGATGTGATGCTAGTCCATCACAGGTTACCACCCAGCATTTTGTTAGGTTCTTGACAATTCGCCGATACCCATTTATACTCCTGTGTGGGGAGGGGCACTGTGAGAGTAAAGTGTCTTGCCCAACAACAAAACCGAAGGTAGCGTGTACACAGACTCTCTAGTCTCATGCGAAGAGAAAGTAAGACCGGCGAGTGCCCTTTTCGCTTTGCCCTTATCCCCCACCAAGGAGCCTATTCATAGGCTAAACAGAAGGATTCTGACCAGGATTGAACTTTTAGGCCGCGACTTTTACTTATTTTACCCACAAGCGCCTCTGACAACTGAAGGAAAACGGAAGCGGCAAATAGTGGAGCTGGGTAATGTCTCAACTCCTCGTCTAAGCTTTGTTAATCCTTGAACTAATGATGCTAAATATGCCTAATAAATCACAACATTCTCATCCATTAACGCTGCGTTAGGGGCAACTAATCGAGAAAATACGGTACTTCACAATCCACAACAACATTGACTTTCTATCAAAACTCTCAAACTTTCTCTAAGTGAAACGTTCATCCATTTTTTCCAAGCATTGAACTCTAACACCAAAAGAATCACAAGTTTAACATTTAAACACAAATTCTCATGACCTTGCAATATAAATAGAGGACCACGCCCCTGAAAGCTGTACAAAATCTGCTTTGGATGGGTAAAAACAAATAAATCAAACTTTACAGCCGATTCAAGAATTTGAACGGATAATCCCCTCCTCAACCCCCCGGGTAGTTCACAAAGCACAGCCGTTTACCGAGAGCAAAGGTGAAGAAAGTCTTACCAACTTATAAAGGTGTAAAACAAATTTTCGTGCAACTTTTCTCGCAACAGAAATGTTGCAAGTTGGATACTATTAGGCGATTTGTGTACGTGTATCGGTGTATTAAACGCATACTTAGCATAAACGTTTTTTTATGTTATTCTCTGAGTTCCAATTAAGGCAAATAAGTAACGTGAAACATGGTCTGCATGGTTAGTGCAAATTGCTCGATACAATGTTTATCGTCAGTGGACATTTTTGCAGCATGCCGCTTGCGTGCAACTTCAACAATTTCTCATGAAATCTACTTAGTAGTTCTTTTTCGTTAGCACAAATGTATTTAGAAAAAGCAAATACTACTTCCTTCCATTTTTGTTCAAACACAGGCACTGAGCCCAAACTCACGTGTTGCGTATCAACCCTTTCACTCCCAGAGTCAATAAATGTGGTTGTACCTTTTAAGTCTGTGGATGAAACCATAGCGCGTGACCATTGACATGGAAGCTATTGAGCAGTACTTTCATGTGGTACTGTTTGTTTTTGTCAATTTTGCAATATGAAATTCAAGATTTTTCCCTCAGTTTCAGTGAACTTAGCACTCTTGCGGGTGAAGGGGTTAAAGATGAGCCTTACGAATTAGGATTTGTATGGGAAATATTATCACTGGGGAGATTTTGTCGTATTTAATTTTTAGCTTAAAATACAGTAAATCAATAAAATAAACTTTTGCCATTTGTTGTGTCCTTTTGTCTGTCTTGTGTCTTGTAGTGGCGTTTTAGGCGATTTTCGCGATCCAGTTCTCTCCTTTGTAAGACGTAGGAAGGGATCAAGAAAATCGCCTAAAACGCCTACAAGACACAAGACAGGCAAAAGGACACAACAAAATGGCAGAAATAAGTTTATTTTATCGATTTACTGAATTTTAAGCTAAAATACGGCAAAATCCAAATCCTTATCATTCTCAACGTACGCTCGAAACGTGGGTTGCCTGTGGTTCAAACGTGATTTCACGGCTTGATTCTACTTTTATAACGCTTTGCAGTAACATCACTAGGTATTATGAAAGGCTAACACTTTCACGCCGTATAAATAAAACGGGTGAAATTCCAAGAGAAGTGTGCGCGACAAAATCAGTAAAATCCATAAAATAAACACCAGTCATCTCCATTTCATGTTCAAATTTCACACCAGAATCTAATCGTTTCATTTCTCTTCAGTTCAGTTTTCGTTGACCTTTGTCAGTCACACGCACATTCCCAAATTACAACACAAACATCTGCTTGCAATTCGTTGTTTAAAACGACGATGGAAGAAAATCCTGCTGTGAACACAGGTCACAGAACAAAATAAAGGTTTAGACACAGACTTCTAACGTGGAAGGTCCAAACACCGAGATTTGCTCGCAAAGGGGTGGAGTACATTTGAGCACGGAAGAACAGACATGCTGCCGCGAAATGCGAGTCATTTCGCGCGGGTTTTTTACGCGCGGTACTCCGAGTGATCTAAAGCGATTTTGCGCGACACCTGTGATAACAAGATAACGCGTTATAAATGCTAAATTGAAGCACTTGTTAATTGATCTGGCGTCTTGGGAGAGATAAAGAAGATTACGAACGTGACAAAAGACACGACTGTTTACACAAGTTCCTTGAGGGATGCCGACATGATCCTAAATGAACAGAACCAACCCTTTCGTGCTAAGAAGTTCAAAACTTAGAAAAATCCTGAATTTTATTTTGCACAATTGTCAAAATCAAACAGCATCACTTGAAAGTGCTGCTCAATAGCTTTCATTTGAATGGTCACACACTGGGTTTTATCAACAGACTCAAAAGTTAGAACCACCTTGCCAGCATAATAAATAGTACCACATGAAAGTACTGCTCAATAGCTTTCATTTGAATGGTCACACACTAGGGTTTCATCCACAGACTTAAAAGATACAACCATAAATACTGTATCGACTTGAGGTTTGACTCTGAGAGTGAAAGGGTTACATTAAATTCTTTTCACCGGTCACCATACATTTCTTTTGACATTAGTTCTGAGAATTTGGTGCTACATCAAGACAATCCATCGCATGGTCAAAGATTTTCTTCACAATGAATTCAGGGCCCAAGTGTTCAAAGGGTGGATAACGCCATCCACCGGATAAATCACTATCCAGTGGATAGCGTAGTATGTTTTGTTGACACTTATCCACTGGATAGTGATTTATCCGGTGGATAGCGTTATCCACCCTTTCAACAACTGGGCCCTGATCTTGTAGTTTCTAACGGAGAAATTGCACAGTTCATTGAGAAACCACTCAGTCTATTTCTTGATTATTGCGTTCGTGAAATGAACTGTCTATCCCGCAAAATAGACGAGATCTCTAGTCAAATTGTTTGCTGACAAAAGAGGATCCAGCATGCAGCACACACAGAATGTGGGACAAAGGTTCCTTCTTCTTCACGAGAGTCAAAGCAGAAATATATGCCTCCGGTGAGGTGGGGTGGGATTGGGACTCCTATGTGAAAATGGCAGGGATGTTCGTCGTCTCTTTATTAAGGGGTGTGTAAATTATGGATTTTGGTATCACTTGAGTGTTCAGGATGGAAGGCCAATATTTTTAGCCATCAAGGTATCGTTTAGGGTTTCACGAAACAAAGAACAAAAGATTTAGGATAATACTTTAAAACTTGGTATTGATAGATGAAAGCATTTGACGACAACGTCTTTATCCTCATTAAAGTCACTATAGCTCTTATATTTGTCTGTCTGTTTTAGAATGGTATCTTTTAGTCGTCAAATAGCTTGAGCCACGCCCAGATTGGGGGGATACGATCTGCTCTCTCAAAGGGGACACCACTGTAAGGTGGACACCTCTCTGAGGCTTACATGGTTGGCTGACTGGTCCTGGACAAATATCACGTGTTTGTCTGTAACTAATTACGGTATAAGGAGAGCTGGTCCCAAGGAAGGATGTTCGCCTTAGGGCCGATAGTTTCACTGTATTGCCTTTACCATCAACATGACGGAGCAAGGATGAGCAAAGATTTGTGATGAGTACATTTGCTTATGGGTGAACAAGTTTACTTTGACAAAAGTTTCAGTAAATGATCTCTAAATTAAGTTGCTCACTAAATATGACACTTCTGAATCACCAAGAAATTGTAGCCTTAAGTTACCCCCAAGCATTTTGTCAGGCAGCTTTCCCTAAAATTTCACCAGTATCCATTTATACTCCTGGGTGGAGTGAGACACCATGAGAGCAACATGTCTTGCCCAAGAACACATCAAGGGAACTGGGATTTTGCTGCTATTTTGGTCAAAACGGTGCTAAAATTATGACTCAGTACCTTCACTGATACACGAAATGCGCCTAGAACAACAAGAGGAAGATATCAAGTGAATTGTTGAAGGGAGAGCTAACCGTAATTTGATTTACATGTAAGCAATTTTTCCAAGACACAATGACACAATTGAGATCAAAAGCTCCTGCATGGGTAACTCGTGATAGCACTCCTTTTATAGCTTCAGTGCACTAGTGTAGTAATTTTTTGTGCAGAAGTTCATAGGTTCGATTCCTGTAAGTGTTGGGAGAATTCAGAATTTATTTTCCAAGTAGCTTGTGTCACTGACAGATTTTAAAACATCTTTCTCATTCTTAATCAATTTATTTGAATTTTTAGCACCAAATAGAAACAATTAAGTTAGCTAAGCCTAACTCCATCTAATCAGCGGGTGCGTCTTTCAGTTTTTTGTACAAAAAAACTCCTTGTGAAAAGCTCTGCCTGCTTAAATTCCTTGCCGGCATGGCCGGCAGGCAAGGGTGTTGACAACTATTAAGACCACGGCTCTGGTAAAGGCCAAGCTATTTCTGATATTTTAAACTTTAACTTATTTTTAGCATCTCTTGAACAAATTAAGTCTCTATAGATAAATCAAACATTTAAAGATCAGATTTGAGTTTTATCTTTACAGAATTAAGAATGTATTTATCAAATAATAGCATGGCAGTTACAAAAGTTCTGTATATGCCATGCTGTTCATTTATCCTTCAATTGCTGCAGAAAATTCCTCGATATAAGAGAATTTGCCCTTTTTTGTGGCCTTCCTTTCACTATCAGTCATCATTACATTTTCCCACCACATCGGGATTAAATTCTAGAAGCATCGTTTTTTCAAAAACAGTGAATTCAAGAATTTTTATTAAAAATACTGACATAAATACATTTTCTTAATGGCTTTAATAAAAAAATAATGTTTTTCATTATTATGTTGTGCTATTTACAACTGCGATAGTTTCGATTGTTACAACATAGAAACAGGCTGCAGCATTTCTTGTTCCAATTAAGTTATAATTTATTTTCTTTATTGTTCCCTTTTTCATTTGTCTTGCTTCAGTAATATATATTATATTTAATTTTTCCTATATCGGTATTCATATTTGAAATATTCTATCTTTAGAATAACAGAAAAATAGCTGTTAGAAAGTGTGCACCATAAGCTTTGTTTCTATAGAAACACAGAAATAGTGCAAAATAATGAAGTGATTGCACAAGCTTCAATAAAGGTAAAGCCGCACTCAGGCCAGACTGGCCCATACTGCCGGAGCTTATCCCGGTTTCTGTAGCATGAAGCCGACTAGTTATATAACTCTATACACAGAAAATGTTTTATATTTCAAAATACTTAAAATAGTTTTTTAAATGACATTGTATACTTGGTAGTAAAATGAAGTGATAAATACATACATAAACTTTATTTCCACTGACATTAGAAACCAGGCCAATATTTCACAGGATGCCAAAAAAACCTCACATAATTACCGTAAACACCGGCGTATAAGCCGCACTCGCAGATAAGCCACACCCCAAGTTTAGAAGCTCAAATTTTGGGAAAAAAATAAAACTAAAAAAGGTTCACAGTCGAGTATTAAAAAAAACTTTGCTTCAATCAATAAACATAAGTTAATAAAGATGAATGCTATCAATCGTATCGAGTGTTCAAAGTTTGTATCAATCGTTCGTGTTGATCACGTTTTAATAGTTTCTTTTACACGTAATTTCCACTCTGTTATTATGTGAAGGGCATGAACACCTACTGGCTGTCACATGATTGTTCTCTCCATGGAAATTTTTTGTCATCATTTCTCCATTCAAGTTAGTTTTTTGAGGGAAGTTTCCGTGTCAACACAAAAGCATGCTTCATTGTGTCAAGAGCTTGGTAACCGGGCATTTCATTGGCACCTTGCCATGTCAGGCCTGGGGCGAGGAAAATAAATATTATGGTTAACAGTGTCTTGTTTGTGTTCGTTCGCTTGTCAAATGGAGAAGTTTGAGTTCACGTCTACAAAGATGTCTGGAAGCCATCCATAGGAGACAATTTACTCATTGCTCAAAGGGAGTTTGAGAACAAGTTCAACAAATTTGCCATTATACATCATACATCCTCGGCAACACTGCAAACAACCAGTCTCGCTCTCTTATAATTGTTTTGTGTTGTAAGCTTATTGTTTTGGTGTAAAAAGTGTTGATTGGGAAAATTTACAGAACCTTTTATAGATGTTCTTGCAGATAAGCTGCACCCTCGATTTGGAATGAAATTTCTGGGGAAAAAGGTGCGGCTTATACGCCGGTGTTTACCGTATAATAATATTGTTAAAAAAGAATGAGGAATTGGTGTATTTACTCGATGGTGTTGGCTTACATTTAAAAAAAAATCGAATATATTATTGAATTACCAAAAAATAATAGACCACCCTTCAGCATCTTCCGGGCACAAAAACACCAATTTGTGGGGCAAGAAAAAAACATGAAAATTACATGAAATATATTTATTGCTTCTCTGTCTATGAAGAGTACAGACAGTAGAAGCTCCTATCCCATAAGTGGACACCCTCGGGAAGCAGAAAAAGTGTCCACAACTGGAGCTGGCCGCTTACGGGAATGATATAGTTCAAAATTAAAGGGGTTTTGTCAAGGTGGCTGTAAGTAGTGCTGTCCGCTTACAAGAGTGTCCGCTCAGAGAGCTCTTCGACTGTATCATCAAACTGATTTGAATTCAGTGCTCTATAATGACATTATATTTGAGATATGAAATAGAGGACCTTTGGATTTACACATAACCTTGGAATTTAGCACTTAATTGATACAAATCTTGGCAGGAAATTGTCTCACATCCTGTGTGGCCTACTGTTGCCACCTCAGGGTTTTCACACTGATTTGAATATATTTTTATCAGGAAAATCAGTTAAAAGCTTTTGCATGTTATTAAAGGAAATAAAGCCCTGATTCATTAAAATGAATGGATAAGTTTTGCACACCCTAAATAAGGTAGAATTTCCAAAACAATGACTTTATCTTATATCAGGATTTATTTTATACATTCCACATAAATGATCATTAAAATGTTTTCCATCCAACATCTGCAAACACTACCCCTAGTTTAGCTCAATACAAGCATATTAATTTGAATGAATATCCTGAATTATTATTCAACAAATTGTAACACTGTCCAAATATGGTCATGATGCTCTCAAACACAACAGATATATGTCATGGCCGGCGCAAAGTAAAATGTTCAAGTCAGTTCTTAAAATAAAAGTGGAAGAGTTTTTTGAATAATAAAATCAATAATTATCCTATGGCATCGTCAGCTAAGTATAAGGCGATATTCTGCACAATATAACTTTGTATCATTTTGCACTATTAATGTATCATGTCTATATTCACACTGTGTTGAAATGTTCACTTTTAAACCAATCAATGCACAGTTGAATCAGCAGGCTAAGGTTGTGTTCTATTGGGATCAACCGTTTTAGGTTGGTTGAGTTTTTTCGTGGTCTATAATTTGGGGAGAAAAACATTTTTGGTTGACCAACTTTTTCAACTGGCATCAAACTAGGTTATATTTATAACAACCGAAAACGGTTGATAACTGAACTTCACCTTACACTGAACAAACTTGTAACATTTTCTTTGTATTTGTTTATACATGCAGTGGAATCTGAATTTCTCAAACCCTCAATTTATCTGATAACTCAGCCAAAAGTCGTTTCCCTTGGATTTGTTTCACTGTAATTTTTACCCCCGATATTTCGAACTCCCGATTTCTCGAACCAATTTTTGTTTCCCTTGGAGGTTCGAGAAATCGGGATTCCACTGTATGCCATAATTTCCATCTGATAATATTTTATCATATAATTTTTGTTTCTATGCCAAAGTCCCTCTAATTTCAACAATGATTCATATCAATCATTATTAAAATGTGTTTCTCATTAGGTTGAGAGAAAGCGCCTGTCGCAGGTTACTGTTTTTTTTTCTGTAAGGCGTCAAAAGGAATGTTTGTTTGTATAAACTTTACAAATTTACCTCAACATTGGTGGAAAAGAAATCTTTTGAAATGCTAATTAAAACAGATTTTTTTTCCTGCTACAATGAGTAGGTCATAAAGGTTGTTTACAGACAAAAGAGTGTTGGCACTGTGATAACTTGTAAAGCATCAGCTTATCAATCATATCTCCACATGAGCCAAACTATGCTGTTAAATATTTAATATACAATTTATATATGCATAGTTTGCATACATAACCTCCGCAGGTGGGCATTCAAGGAGACCAATATCTTTACAAACAGTCATGCAACTCTCTGAAACAAAATAACCTGGCTGGTAGCCGAGCAGAAGTAGTTTTAGCACAAGACATGTGAAACTTGATAACAACAACACAAAAAATATATCAAAGATGATTAAATTCACAGACGGAAAAAAAATGCAAAAGATAAGGAGGTAGTTTATCAAGTGGGAATCTAAAATCTGGAGACTGAGATAATATTCTGTTGTTGCTTTTAATTAATTCAGTTTTTCTGTAGCTTCTGTTGGTGAAAACTTGTGATTTTTATCAAGAGTAAGGTAGAATACAAGTACTATGACACTGTACACGAAGAAATGACTGACTTGATCTATGTGTGCTACTCAAAAGACGTTCTGAGAGAATTAATTTCGTAGACACCTCCCACGGTTTAAATCGGTTTTGAAGAAAGAGTAAGTCTTTTATCTAGATTTGCGGTGAGCTCGACAGTTCTGTACATTCTTTGAAACAATTCAAGAATCTTGTGCAGCCAATAAACAAGGTTTTTTCTTTAAAAAAATGATTAACGATTAAAAGCACATTAGGCAAATTAGGAAAAGCAATATTCTTCGACTACTCGTTCGCACATTTTTTTCAGCTTTCGTACTCAATTATATATATGCGAGTTATCACATCACAAGGCAGATGGCAAGATAACTTATCTTGGAGCAAGAACTTTGGAATTTGTTTACATAGCCCATCGCGTTCATGTATTAGTTAACGAACACTTTTCTTCATAAAATACACTGATTAAATATCCTAAAGCGAATCTTACAGTATTTTAACTCATTTAGGTGTTGATGTTTCATTCATTAAAAGTCTTAAGAAATGGAAATCCGATTGAAGGGAAAGACAAGGGTTTCGTGTTTTGAACATGTTTACGTAGTTTTTGTCGGTGACTTACAAAAATTGTCCAACCGGATATTTTAATACGCTTGCAGAGAAATTAATAAAACAAACAGATTACCCACAGAAAGGAAATCGCTACTTTCGCCCTAAAATCAAAGATCTCGGATTCCAACAAAAAAGGGAAAAACCAAAAATTTCAAGTGTTGCTAATTTGCATCTTGTTTTTGGCTACAATGGAAATACAAGCGTTTTAAATTGAAGTCACGCAGTGCTAAAACTGTCACCAAATAAATTCAACACACTGTTTCTACTATTCCCTAAAGCGCTCAAAAAGCGAGAAATCATAAATTGAAATCTTACCTGTAGTAGAAAACTGGAAAACGCGAGAATTTCGCTCCTTGTCGAACACATTGGCGATCTGTGCAGTCTTTGGAGCGGACCAATTCCAGTTCACATCAGAGACGGTTTCAGCATCTTCGAAGATTTTCTCTTTCCCTTCCGAATCGCCGTCGAGTTGTAGCATGTTATAGTGGGACAGGCCGTACTGTGCGATTTGAATAGGATAGAAATGTCCCTTTTGGTTCCACTGCGATGAAACGGGTACCTCTTCTATACCACTAATGCATTTAACTCGAGTGCGACCTTCGACATGATACGTTTCAAACCAGAGAAACGGAGCCTTCGTCTCATAAGCACTGTCCGCTTTCGCCGAGTGTACTTCAGAGTACGAATGTCGCCAATCCAGAACAGTCCTTCCATCTACCTCCTGAAGTTCGCCATAAATTTCAAAATAACCTTTTACGAAAGAAAATGGCACGTAAGCTTCGCTGCCTACGAGCCTTCCCTCCAATTTATTCTTTTCGCCGTTCACGACCACGTCGATTCGCTCTTCGTTCGGGCAAACGTTTTGGTCTGCGGGTTTATTTAAGCTTAATTCTGTCTTTTCGCTTTGCTCGTCTTCTTCATTGCTTGTCTTAGCAATTACTTTGGAGCAATCTGCAGCCGTTTGTGGCACACCTCTTATCTCTTCGGATTTCTTTGTGGGGAAAGTTGAAGGCACTTCACATCCATTCCAAAACACGTACAAAGTTATGACGAACGTGAAACTGCAGGCCAAAAACAGCTTTAGCGACGGCTTGTGCAAGCAAAAAGGTCCCAAACGCATTATCGAAACGCTTCATTTGAAGATCTTCCACGTCTATATAGCTTCATTAAACTTGAAATCCTGTTTATCAACATTAGCTCCACATGTTTCTCGCATATAAATATTTCGACCTGACCGCTGCCGCCATTTTGGTTTACAATGAGTCTAGTTCCAGTCTCCCTCAAGCACGTGATAATTTGCTGTACATCTCGGATTTCTGAGTCGATACAATCTTTAATCCCCGTTGAAAGCAAAGTGTTATCATTCCTTGGACAGAGTTTTTGCCTTGATTGTGCGGCGTTTCTCGATGGTTGTTTATTTACTTTATTTTTGGGGAGAGGGGCGGCATGCTAAAATAAATATTATTGCACGAAACTGAAGAACTTCAGTTTCACTGATCATGAAACTACAAAGACCGTACCATTTTCAATCGTACCACAGTCTTTATTAGTAAAATACTAAAGCAAGTTAAAGATCTAGTACAGAGCTAGTCAATAAGTCTAGCTAAAATATAATCTCCCTACCGCAACTCAAGCGCCGTGTCAAATTCCCGTCAGGGGTGGAGAAGGGGGAGAAGTTGTGGGGCCGGGTTCAGAAATGCAAGAACATGCTGTTGATTTACACTCTTTTTTGTGTAAGAATGTATATTTTTCATGCTCAGGTTGAATATTCTTATTTTTCTTCCGATTTTAGGCTGAAAATATTCTTAATACATTCTTAGAGTACAATGTGATCCAGAGTATAGTATTACAGGTAAAATAACAGAGATAATACGACTAGCCTGCGTCGCAGACAGCCTACACCGCCGGTATACGAGGATTTTGACACCGGATACCGGCTGCAACGCAGGCTAAATACGACCTGAGCTGTACACGTTTTTATCGTTCATATAAATCTTTAAGTTTGGAACTGATACATGGTACATATTTACCATACTTTTAAAAGAAACATCATGTGATTTTATTGTATTTTATTTTCTATCAACATACAAAAAGCATATTCTTAAAAGTTCGCCAATCTCAGCCTCGATATTCTTATAAAAAGATTCTTACAAAAAAAGAGTGTAGTAAAAAAGGCACAACATTTTTTATTTTAGTGTATACTGTCGTTTTCACTCAGTTATGTTCTCCACTGTGAGTATACTTGACTAATTATTAATTACGTTGAAATGATTTAGAACTTCTAGGCAGATTCGGCCCCTAATGAGGACTTGCTTGTCAGTTCATTTTCTAATTAAAGGAGATTAGAAGACGGCCCATCATGCAATTTTTCTGTCGCTTACCAAAATTCCTTATCAACTTCAACAGGCCCTGACGGAAATACAGCGTGCAGCGCGGAATTTGCACTGAATAGCTAGCAACTTCTAGAACTCTTTCAACTATTCTCCGTATAAAAAACAAAAGTTCTGTCTATTGACGTTGAGGATTTCGATCGATAACACACTGTTTACAGGCACGCGTCTAGCTACTGACGAAAATTCTAGCATATCTAAGCATAATAAACTCTTAAACGGTTTAAAACAGCCGACATCACAGAGCTGACAGACCCTGGCACTTAGCGAAGAAGATAAACAGGACTGATCGTACACTGATTTTAAAAGCTCTAAAGAATAGTTTTCGATTATGTTCTCCATTTTCAATAATCCCCTTTAATTAGTTCTGCGCCAAGCTTTGAAGCTGTCACTCCAGCTTCTTATAAACCAGGATAAAAACTCCAATTTTAGCTTATTTTAATGGACTCTTCTTTTTTCATCAGCCGCTCTTTCGTGTACATGTCCCGTCAGTCGGTGCTTTTGCGCCGAGATCAGACATGCCAGTAGCGGTCATCATATATTTATTTTTGTATTTTTTTTATGGCCGGTCAATATAGAGCGCGAGTCGAAGTGAAGGGGTGCTCGCGTCAGTCTGGTCCGTCAACCGCCTCCTTCGCGTGCACCTCTCCGGGGGAGGGGGAGGGGCTGGATTGCCTCTCCAGCAGTACGCCCTATACTGTACTCTTGTGCTTGCTAAGTGGGTGTCGGAGTTTCTTTGGTAGTTTTTCCTTTTCAAAAAGACGAAAATAAAGGCAGGGTGCCAAGGGGTTTAGGACTCCAGCCTTAAAAATACAGGGCTCCCGATTCCGAGAGAGCAAAAAAAAAAGAGGGCTCCACAAAAAGTCCAGCCATCTTACCGTAAAAGCTCTATTTAGCCCCCGTCTCTATTAAGCCCCCTAAGCCCCCCCCCCCCCCCCTCCTTACGGCAGGCTGATGTAAACTACTTTTCAGCAATATTTTCTGGCGTTTCAGTCACTTTATCTTGAAACGTGGTCTTTAATTTCCAGAACTATCGTCGAGTTAGGGTATAAATGACGTTTCCTTTGTAACCTTTCCTAACCAGGACGAACAGCTGTCCATGGCTGCCACTGCCCGGGTGATATGGCTGTGCGCATGCGTAAGGTATTGGCCATACCGCGGGTTGGTGTTCGTGTGTGCCACTTGCTTCTTTGTTTTTCCTTTGTAAGACGGTCATACATAACCCATTTCTTGTTCTGTTTTAGTTAGTGGTGTAATAGTAAAGTTTGAAAAAATAATGTGAATTTTCTTGAAAATTTATGATTTGAAATAAGCCCCCCCCCCCCCCCCTCTCTATTAAGCCCCCCTTTCTAATAAGCCCCCCCTTCTTGAGGCCTGAAATTACAGTAAGCCCCCCGGGGGCTTAATAGAGCTTTTACGGTATTTATATTTTACTAATTGTAGCGAATACGTTTTCAAGAGACATCATATTATCATTAGATAAGGAAAGAAACTGTATTTGGATTTCGTAGATCCTTGCGTAATAAAGTTTGCGTTGTCGATCTGGTCGACATACTTCCAACTCGTACTTCAGTTTAAATTTCTTGTGAAGTTTTTTGGTCTACCTGCAGGTCAAACCCAAATGTTGTTTTTTTGCTAGAATCCGTTAAATAATGGATGATTTTCTTGTCTAATATTGTGTGTATAACACAACTCTAATCAGTAAAACTTGGTTTATTCAACACCTTTAGTTAGTTGGTGTAAATAGGCTATTTTAAGAATCATGCCGCTAAATATCAAAGACATCCGTAAATTAGTGGTCGCTAAAAAAATTCACTAAATTTAGCGCTCGCTAAAAATAGCAGTAGCTATAATGGAGTGAAACCAACAACGTAAATATTGATGCACGCGAATGATACTTTTCATATTATACGGCAAGCAAGCTCGAGGTTTCTGATAGTAGGCGAGGGGCGAATTAATTTAGCATAACCCACTGACCGATCTATCAAACTAAAAAAATATATTTCTAAGTTTGATACATTTGTGCAATGATGCATGCTAAATCGCGCGCGCTCTGACCAGACTGACAAACAGCTTACCGATAACTGATAGACGGCCCCTGAGCTAATCAGATTGCGCGTTTCTGGTATAGCATGTTACTACCCTTCAATTCTACAGCAAGGAAGACGGCACGAAAAGGTTAATTAAAGAACAGTTTTAATTACTTTTGATACAAAATACCCGTTATTAACGGCAAAATGTAAATAAGCTTTATGCAAAGGATAATTTACGACAAAGGTTTCGAGGGGAAAAGAGACGTTTTAAACTGACATTATCCTTGCTCGAAAAAAATAGGTTAATTCGATACATCCGGAGTTTGAATTTTCCCAAATGAAAATACTTCCTGATTAAAGACCCATTAAAGAGTCGAGAATTTACTCCGGAAGACAGCCTCTCCAAACGAATCGACCTCGAGACAAAGGCAATATTTACTGCCCGCGAGGCTCAACGTTTTTCCCTTTAAGTTTAATTCTACCCGTTTTATATCAAAACCTTTTTTTACTGGTATATCTGGAAGATGTCGGCACGATTCTTATGACGACTGTAATTGGCTCTGGCATACTGTCGTTGTAAGCTGTTCTGTGATTGGCCAAGAAAACATTCTTCCACGCGTAAGATAAGCAACAAGACAATACGGAATCTCTCAATCTTGCGAGGTCATATAAATTTTTACAAATCTCCAAAATCGTTAAATATCTTCTCCAATCTTACTATCTTAGTTTGTTCCTTTTTGGTTCATTATCATCATCTTTGGTGTTTTTCTGCCTTAGTAAACTATCATTTTGAATCTTTTTTTCGGTTTGATGGTAAATTTCTACCGCCCGCAAAATGATGATTTCTGATCGTGACATACAGTTGAACCCCGCTATCTCGAACTTTCAAGGGAAACGAAAAACAGTTCGAGATAGCGAGGAGTTCGAGATAGCCGATAGTAAATGACTGAAAAAACAAGGGTAAGGGAAATGGGTTTGAGTTCGAGATAGCTGATAGTAAATGACTGAAAAAACAAGGGTAAGGGAAATGGGTTTGAGTTCGAGATAGCGAGGAGTTCGAGATAGCCGATAGTAAATGACTGAAAAAACAAGGGTAAGGGAAATGGGTTTGAGTTCGAGATAGCGAGGAGTTCGAGATAGCTGATAGTAAATGACTGAAAAAACAAGGGTAAGGGAAATGGGTTTGAGTTCGAGATAGCGAGGAGTTCGAGATAGCTGATAGTAAATGACTGAAAAAACAAGGGTAAGGGAAATGGGTTTGAGTTCGAGATAGCGAGGAGTTCGAGATAGCTGATAGTAAATGACTGAAAAAACAAGGGTAAGGGAAATGGGTTTGAGTTCGAGATAGCGAGGAGTTCGAGATAGCTGATAGTAAATGACTGAAAAAACAAGGGTAAGGGAAATGGGTTTGAGTTCGAGATAGCGAGGAGTTCGAGATAGCCGATAGTAAATGACTGAAAAAACAAGGGTAAGGGAAATGGGTTTGAGTTCGAGATAGCGAGGAGTTCGAGATAGCTGATAGTAAATGACTGAAAAAACAAGGGTAAGGGAAATGGGTTTGAGTTCGAGATAGCGAGGAGTTCGAGATAATCGAGTTCGAGATAGCGAGGTTCAACTGTGGATCTTTTATTTAAAGATTAACGTGGCGAGTACAAATCATTTTATCTGCAAATATTGCTAACAAGAGCCGTGTTTTAAAACTGTCAAGGCAAAGCTCGTGTTTCTGGCCATTGTCCACGGAAAGAAAAATAGAAATTTAGACTTGTGACCTTGGCAAGCTGAGATTGTTTTAAAAGGAGCTTTATTTTTTGGAAGATATTTTACGGACATTTCCGTCATTTGTTTTGCCTCCGAGCGGGGGTCAATCCCGATATTAAATTCTAAAGATATAGTCAGATTTCAAAACCAACAAAATGGAAACCAAAACGCAAACATTCGTCCTTCAAGTTTGTTCTAGTTTTGATTGTATTGTTTAGGTTCCTCTTGGCCAATCACGGAACAGATAATACGCCCGTATACAAGCATCAATCGCACTCGAGATACTATTAAAGAACCGTGCAAACGTTTCTACACGGCTTTGGTCGCTGGCCCTACATGGTACACAGTTATTACAGGCGTAGAAACCCGCCTTACGTCCACCTTGTCAATACGACCACCTCGTTAATTTTGGCGGTCCGTTGGTTGTCGGATTAAGCGACATGTACTAACAGCTCGCCGGAACACCTTAAAAAAAGCTAACCCTAACCGCTAACCACACAAGCCCTGTGGTGTTCCTGGTTTTAGGTGCAGCGGGATTAAACAGGGTTCCCGACGGTAATTTCCCAACGCGTTTCGATAAATATCCAAAGTTAAGTTGCATTTTTGACGCTGGGGATCTAATGCATTTGTACCCGTAGATATCATACCCGTAGATATTATCATACCCGTAACCCGGGCGGGTACTCCCTACTATAATGGACTATACTCGGAGGCTCTGCCCGAAAGGGGTACCTTTTTCATGGTGGAGTATATAACAGGATAGAGATTTCACGAGTTGAACGTATAGAAAAGGGTAGGGAAAACTATCATTTATGTATTTAAAAGGCCTTTCAAAATATCTCGAACAGAGATAACGGCTAATTCATCCAAGTATTCAAGTATTTTAAGGAGATACTTAAGTGAAAAGTATATAAAAGGGAGGCAGTGTTTCTACTGTAGGTATGTGAAAAGGGGTAACATTTTCTATGAAAGGTATATGAAAGGGTTACCTTTTCTGTCAAAGGGTAAGGGTTTTGCACCTCGGGGCGGAGCCTCCCAGTATAAAACTTTGTTGAGTAAACCCCCCCCCCCCCCCCACGCCCCAGGGACCCGCAGATATTATACCTTAAGATACCATACCCGTAGATATTATAGCCGTAGAATATTACAAAGTTATTGTTGATTGTAGTTGAGATACCATCAGTCCCAGACCCCGCGATTGCGCCCGCGTCCAAAATTTTCCAAGATGGCGGCGGCGCAAACCAAATTCCAAGTAATTCAATTTTCTCCCAGATACTCTTGTTATCCAATGACTGATCAGTCTCCGCGAGGAATATCTTCTTCTACTTTCTTGCGAATGTTGCAGTAATAGTAGCTCATGATAAAAGCAGACGAGACAAGCAGTGCAGAGCCAAGGGACACACAAATGAACACCACGTATGTGTGAGGGAAATGGAACCCGCTCGTGTAAGCTGAGGGACTTTCTTTCATGATCTCACAGTTAGTGATCTCTGGTGAGGATTCATTGCAGAGCATCAGTTTATTTGGGGCCACTGCTCCTTTGACTGCTGTTTGAGTAAAACTGGGACTAGAGAAATAAAATCAAATAAACAGAAAATGTTAAGTCCGAGCCAAACGAAGAAAAAAAATTCGCGAAATTAAATACCTGCAAAAAAAAAGGTACCGCGAAAATTAAAAACGCGAAATTTAATACCCAATTGACACTGTGATATTTCGCGAAGAGGTCCTTTTGTAAAAACCTTTTTGGAACAGTTTTCCTAAACAGGCACGCAGACATATATTGAAAAACAAGACTTTACTGAACTGAGCATTGTTCGCGTGAAGTGTGACTATATACAACCTTGATGTAACGTACTTATCAAGTGTTTTGTTACTTGTTTTGTTCTCAGTACTGATGCTTTCTCGATCTTTCTCAATTGATTGTAACAGAGCGGACACTGGAACCATGATCGCTATGGCTTTATTTTTACGTATTTTTTACTTTTTCAGACTAGCCAATCACAGCCGTGATTCGAAGCAACGGTTGAGACATTTTTTCTACCTTTTTCCCCGCGTTTTTATCAAAGTAAGACCACCAGTGATGGACTAGCATCCCATCCAGCGGGAGTAGCAATACTCCTAGTCGCACTCTACCTTATCTTAAAGGAGCTATGTCACGATATTTTAAGTCATTTTGCGAAGATCACCTTCAAACTGAAGAAGGCCTCAAAATAATAGTTTACAAAGGTAGAAAAACACTAAAGGGGTAATAATAAACCAAACAGGAACAAGGATGGTTGAGGATGGAGAAGATTAAGACGGATTGCAAATGGCGAACTTGAAAAAATTGGCCAATTTTTTTCAAGATGCGCCAACCGTGACGTAGCTCTCTCGTGTATCATACCTGTCGCTATACTGGTCATGATAATGTAATCCACTTGTAGCCACTACTCCGCCTTCAACATCTTTCTGTTCTTGTGGAGCTTTGTTCACCTCCACTGCAGAATCTGGCGTGGCCATGAATACAACAAAGTCTTTTGAAGAATTACGGTGGTGAGAATTGAGAAAGATCTTCTTAGCACCTGTAGCGTTCAGCAGTGCAAGCTCTTTTATCAAATAATCTCTTTGTTTCGAGTCCAGTCCGTGTTTATGATGTTTTTCTAGTAGCAAGTGATGGCTTGTGATCTTTGTCGCCGCTTTGTTCAAACTTGTGATGGTCCTTAGCTTGGTCATCTGAAATGCAATGGAAACCACAAGCTTCAGAAAAGTGAATTCACGTTCCTAAAAAACTACTTTGCGCCGGATTGCTTCAGCACGTCCAATTTTTCCAATGTGGCTGAACTGTCCAGGAGCTGAATTCGTAGGGACGGAGTTCAAGTCAAGATACAGAAAGGAAAATTCACCGTCGTGAGTTCACGTTCTCCATAATACCGTGAATTTGGTCATTTGACGTTTTTGTTTTACAGAAGACGGCATAGAAATGTACCAAATTGTAAAACGCACGTGCAGTGCAATTGTACTACTAATTAAACCTATTCTTTTGTCACGTTCTCGTTGCCTTCGAGAACTCTCATTGACTCTCATGAGAGCTGTCCAGTTTAATAAGGTGCCATTGAGAGGGAGGTGACTGCAGTCAGGTGACTTTTACATTAGTGTACAGTATACGGTCTTTAGAATATATTCATAACTTCCTCATTTGGCCATTTATTCTCTCATTTGACCTTCTCAAACTCGCTTAAAGGTAACTAAAATCTTTTCCTAGCTATCTTAAAATATTATTAGAAACTGCAATTTTGTTAGTGATAAATTTAAAATCCACAACACAAAGCATAAGTTAATTACCATGCTGTTTGTGGATTGTGAGTGTTGTCGTATATTTGAAGAAAACATTTTTGGTGATCCCTTGCATGTTTGACCAAACAAAAATGGTTCCTCAGACACCCATCTTGATGAAATCAATCTGCTATCAATGCATCGTCCTCGGCCATTACACTTCCTAGCACTACAACTCTCTAGTTGACGCCGCAGAGATTCAAAGTAAGGACCAAGTTTTGTTTTAATGTAGTCATTGAGTTCTCGGCACACTTGAGGCGAGGTGTTTTCATCGCGTCTATTGCCCCACATGACTATACCCGCTACACCCATATCGGCTGCCTGGCCGATTGTATTCCGCAGATCAACCTGAAAGAGCAGTTAATGGAAATCAATACAAAGAAGATGAACTGGGGATGGTCAGTAATAAGTGGGGGTGGGGTGGGTGGGGTAGGGAGGCAGGCCAGGAAGCCAGGAGCAAAGGGGTGGGAGGTGATTAGGAGGTGGGAAAAGAGAGGGCAGGAAACAGGATTCCAGGTGGCAGGAACTGTACAGAACAGGGGGTGGGGGTGGGGGGTGGGGGCACTAAGGAAGGGGCAGAAATGGGAGTAAACTGTGCAGGAAGCAGGACAGGAAGTTCAGATCCCCCTGTCCCACCCCCCCCCCCCCCCCCCATTAGTAAGTAAGTAAAGTTTGACTCTAGTAATAAAAGGATTACAGAATTATACAGGGAGCTGGGCAGATCCAGGATTTTATGAAAGGGGAGTTGTAAAGATGAGTGCCAAATGGTCCTCCTAGTGGGTGGGGGCGACGGCGCATGTTTGTCCAGAACAAGTCAAGTCTTATATCATTGGTTTTTCTTGGTATATGCTGCTGTCAAAAGCAAAAACATAGAGAATATGTAGTACAAAATGAGTATCAGTTACCCAGGGGGGTTACTCAAGGTATAATAGTGACAGGGATGTCCGAATGAGGTCAAATAATTATTGTTAGACTCCCAAAAATGAAACGTAACTCCAAAAAAGTCCCTTTCCTTCTCTGCATTAGGGAGAACCCTGGGTTATGCTTTTTTCAAACCCCCCAAAAAGTCCTTAAAAAAATCTTTCACCGAAAAAAAAGTCACCACAAAATTTCTAACCCCCAAAAAGCTGCTCTTCGGACATCCCTGTCACTATCATACCTGTCTGTGTGAGTATCCCCCCTGGATCAGTTCAGACACCCAGAAGAATAAATAATTTCTTACATCAGCGAGGTAGTCAAACTCCAGTGGTTTTCCTTCATACAAATGTCGAAAATATGGAAACACAGGTATTTTTCTCTTTTTTTCCTTTGAAGCCCAAGTTGCTAGTCTGAATGTCTCTTCTAGTCGACCATAAATATACGCTTTATTCCATGCCTGCTGATCGTACAAGTAAACAGATGGGTAGAGTGCCCGTACTGCTTGAAAACAACCATTTCAGTTTGTTGTTCATTTCCTGGTGCTGAAAACAAAAATTAATTAAATAGTTAATAAGTTGCATAATAAATATATAATTATA
Organism: Desmophyllum pertusum; assembly: GCA_029204205.1. Taxonomy (NCBI): domain Eukaryota; kingdom Metazoa; phylum Cnidaria; class Anthozoa; order Scleractinia; family Caryophylliidae; genus Desmophyllum; species Desmophyllum pertusum. The sequence goes on from MU826356.1 coordinate 966,001, forward strand.
ACATCTTATTAACCAAGCGCAAGGGCCATACCGGGAGAAAATCAGACCCCAAACCCCACCCCTAGATCCACCACTGGACTATCGTACAAGTAGGCCACATGGAAATTGTAGTACATGTGTACGTCACATCAGAAAACACATCTCTGTGGTTAACTGCTGTTAATAAACCACTTGGGGAAACTGAACAGTAAAACAGTTTGTAAATCATTCATGATGAACAAACTCTTTTTAGTGTTTTTCCAGTATCTGTGTTTGTTTTATAATGATAATATAATATTTACAAGTGTTGCATGCAGCTTATGCAAGAGTACAAACTAAGTTGAGAAGTGATATACAGTAGAACCCCGCTAGCTTGAACTCAGTTAACTCGAACTCCTCGCTATCTCGAACTCAAACCCATTCCCTTGCCCTTGTTTTTCAGTCATTTACTATCGGCTAACTCGATCCCCGCTATCTTGAACTATTTTTTTTGTTTTCCTTGGGAGTTCAAGTTAGCGGTCTACTGTATGTGAGTGAAATCATACATACATTTTTGTACTGTGGACATGAGTGGTAAGTGAACAAGTGATCAATGCAGTGTATTTCAATAAATACTAATATATTATTGCAAAATTAAAGGAAGCCTGAATTTTTTTCAGGCTTCCCTTGCAATAATCTGTTTGTAGGATAAATAAGCTTAATTTTCAAACTGCTAAATGTTGTAATATTTTTTGCAGGTTCACCGTATATTTTAGTATTTATTGCAATACACTGAGTTGATCCCTTGTTCACTTCTCACAAACTAAGTTATTTATTAATATAAAACTTATCCAACGTACCTCATTAGAACAGCGGTAATTTGTTTCGCTCTTTCCAAAACAATCAGGAAATCCGTAAAAGCCCCATAATCCTTTGGGTCTCAGACGTCTCGCTAACTTTATAGAACTCTCCATAAATACACGAGCAGATCGTTCAAAGTCATGCTTTGCTTCCTCAATTAGTTCTTCCATAGACCACTCAGGGTGTTTTTCTTGGATGATATCAACCGATCTGCTTTGGTAAATTCTTTTAGAGTCAAAGTTCCTTTCCCAAGTAGGCCGCCATCCTTCCCAATCAATAATTGCCAGACCACTAAAATCTGGGTCTGGAATTTTTTTTAGAATGTCTTTTTTCATTTTTGTTAGATGTGCAGGCAAACTTATCAGCTGAAAATTAACAAAAAAATATATCACAACATGACATAATATAGAAATAAAAATTTGTTGTTTTGGATTTCAAGCTAAGAACTTGATAGTTACTTGAGGTAATATGTACACAAATAACACCGATTGAATGGATTGTTATTTATAAAGTGGCTAGTGACAAAAATAAATCGTTGTAATATAATTACAGCAAAACGAGAAGATCAATTTTTCTTCCTCTATGTTTCAAATTGAACAGAATATTTTGAACTTTAACAGAGTGAGATTAAAAATAAGCTAAACTTAATGACCTAAAACGGTGACATATTTGTGACATATGTTTGTTTACCTGGGGCATTCCGCCATTATAGCTGTTTGTTCCTTGATCGTTCGTAAAATACGGATAGAGTCCCAGCTGTGCATTGTAAAATACCGTAACGTATTTTCCATCCCATGTTTGCTTGGGGTTCTCCAGAATGTCAAAATCTCTCAAGTTTATGTTGATGCTGTAGTTGACAAAACATCCACCCGTTGGGGCGTTCCATATCGCTACAAACGGACGATCTTCAATCGGGAAGTCCTCGCATTTACAGTACGAATTTTTGATATCTAGAGCATAACCTAGCAGAGATATGCCAACAACTAGAAGATGAAGCTGCAATAAACGAGCTAATAGGGCCGCAAAAGGACCTTGAACAAGAGACATAGTTTTTCATGTTGTTTCGGAGCTGTTCTGGGCACTGGCTCGCATGACTGGGTTCGTTTATAGCACATGATGTAAGAATTCCAAATACCTACAAACAGATTAAATGTAGCCCTTGAGGCATCCATAAGATGTTGCTACGACCCAAAATAACCAACACTCGACATGTAGGCGTATGTTTTGACTTGAAACGGTGAACCTGCAAAAAGATTACAACACATTAGAAGTGTGAAAATGAAGCTTATTTATCCGAATTTATATGGTGGATCATAAAATGATGATTCAATGTTGTTTGTCAACAAGATCTTCCTGAAAGTTCATATATCTCCGGGCAAGACATGTATTATGGCATCGCGGTCTAGCATTGGGGAAAGGAAATTCTATAAAAGCGTGGCAAACGAGATCAAATAGTATTATTGTAAAAAGGCTTGATGTCCCTCCGTCGTCCGCCATCTTGTTTTGGTTGAGATTATCGACCGCTGACCAAACAGTAGCCTCCAGTCAATTTCCCGCGAAAAATTCTGAAGAAATATTAATAAAATTATATTTTACTTCAAAAATTACTAGTTTTGAATATTTTTTGCGCGTTGAAAACTAAAATCCATTCCACCATGCATGTAGGTAAATATTCAACTCAATAGGGTGCAAAATAGTTGTAGCTTGTGTGCGGTGACGATAAGTTTTAGTTTTTTAGCAAATAGACTCTCAACCTCGTTCCCAGGGAAAAGCTCCGGGAACGAGGTTGATAGACTCTGGAAACACTGTAACCTGAGTATCAGGCGAATTTTTCCGCGCTCTCTTTACTCTTCGTCTTTACGTGGTCGCGCTGAAATTCCATTTTTAGCGTGACATCCGTAAAGAGAATGTAAGGAGCGCGAAAAATTGGTCTGATCGCAGGTTAGAAACACTGGGACTTGGCGCACTAATATTCACCCTTAGGGCTCCCTTCGCTGCGAGAACGGAGCTAGTCACTACTGTACCGGGGATCTACTTCGACTTGAAAGCTTCAAACGGACGTCACAAAAAGGCAATACAGTCGAAGCTCTCTGAGCGAACACTCTCGTAAGCGGACAGCTCTATTTACGGCCACCCAGGCTGTCAACCTGACCCTGTTTTTGTCCGGGACGCAAGGTTGAACGGCAGCCGGACCTGCAGAAAAATGTTGGGAAAATATTTCCTGGTAACTGAAGGGCACCCATGTACCCTGTCTATGACAGCGTCGAGTAAAAAACCATACCCCGTTTATGAGGCGAGGTCGAAAACCCATACCCCGATAGTACCTCCCGGCACTGTCGTCTATGACGGTCACAGTATAGCAGTCAACAAAATATTCCAAATCTCAGAAACAACATAAAACGTACTAGGGGTCTTTTAAAAGAGCTACTTCACTGATGGCTGAATTTTTCAAGTTCTTCGACCGTAATCCTCCTCAATCTTCCCCAATCTTAATCATCCTTTTTTTGTTTATTATTACACCTTTGGTGTTATTACAATCGAACCCCGATTAAGCGGCCACCCTCGGGGAAATGGCCGCTTAATAGGAGTTGGTCGCTTAAGGGGGATTCTACTGAATTTCAATGAAATTTTATGAGGTTTAAAGAGGATAGAAGGAGAAAAAAAAAAATTTGAACACCAACAGACAGTTGATACCCCACGCGGGTGCTCTTGCGTGGTTATCAACTGTCGTCAATTGTCAATCTACTAATTTTTAACTTCAAATTCTAATTTTAAAACTACATTAAATCTTCAATATTTCTTATTTCCCTAAATTTTACAACTCCTTTGAGAAAAACTATTTCCTCCCCAAAATACCCAAAAATCATCCAAAATTTACAACCCATAACATAGATTCATGGGATGAGTGGAGAGTTTTTGGATTGCTTGAAACGCGAACGAGATATTCCCATTAAACCCATGTTAAGTGGCGGAAAAATGGCATTCAGGTAGAATCCCGCCTTAATAGGGGTTGGTCATAAATTAGCATAAGGTGACGGAATCACATCAAGACGATAATAAACGTCAGTTTGAATGTTTTTATCAGTCGCCACTTCCTATTTCAAACTCTGATCTGTCATCAGCTTTTTAAAACAAGGTCAAACTACGTCTATTGAATTCTTGGCGGCCGCTTAATAGAGGTAAAAACAATAGAACCCTCGTCAGGACGATCGAAAGGTGGCCGCTTAATAGGTTTTTTACAGTATTTTTCTGACAATAGTTTCGGGACTTTGATAACTGGCCGCTTAACAGAGGGTGCATCTGCATGGCTATTATTACGAGGCTTCCTTCGACTTACAAGTAATTTTGTACATCGCGACATAACTCTTGGCACTGCCAAGTTCAAAACTGAGGAAAAAAATTCTTGAATTTCATTTTGCAAAATTGTCAAAAACAAACAGTACAACTTGAAAGTACTGCTCAAAACTTTCATTTGAATGGTCACACATTAGGGTTTCATCCACAGACTCAAAAGTTAGAACCACAAGGTTTGACTCTGGGAGTGACAGGGTTAACATAAAATTAAACAATTCAGTACACAACGATTTTCTTTCTCTCTTTTATTGTCTGTGATAGACATCCTGTTCCTATCAAATTATTTCGAACATTTTCAACTGTACAGCATATATTACACAAGCGGGTTGCCATGGTTACCTTAAACTCTGGCCACTGACCAAAAAGTTTGAGGACACCTGCTACATGAGTGAACAGAGAATTACTCATCATGCACAAATTTGAAACAAGGTGAACGAGAAAGTTAGAAATTCTTTTACGAACGTATTATGTCAGCAACAAACTTTAGACACCTTAAAACACATGGACAAGGTTATCCTTGCAAAATTTCAAAGACAGCACTTTCTCTTTCAAACTTAAATAACCTAAACTATATTTTAAATTAAATTCATACATTTCGTTAAATTTCTTTCACATCATTGAACGTTTGAACCTATGGAATGGCTTTCATTGTCACAAATTAACAGCAATATTTCAATAAATTTTGATTTTAACAGAACATTAATCTATTTATTTATTAATTATTATATTAATCATTTTCAAAGCGAGAACAATTTTGATTGCGTGACTAATTACGTCGCGTGACAATTTGATTTCGATATATCCTACAGAAACAACTATTTACTTTCTAGATGTAATTGCTGTAAATATTAAACTGGTATAACATTATGCTAAATATTAATATTAATCTCTTAGCTGCTTTAAATTCGATTGCATAACAAAAGCAAAAACATTCAACGGTCTAGCCAGTGTGGCCGGGCGTTCTTCCGCAAGGAGAATGGGGCGAGGCGAACCGGAAGGCCAGGCCACGCAGGCTATCATCAGTATTCCTACAATTTAAATAACTAGTTGTACAGTGAAATCCCGATTTCTCGAAACCTCGATTTCACAAAAACCCCGATAACTCGAACCATAGTTAATAGAGGGAAATGGTTATGAAGCCTGGCAAAGTTCTTTGTTATATGTTTTTGTTCGCTATTTTGGGGGTTGACCGTGCACAAAACCTGACAAAATACAATAGGTGATTACGTGTGTTCAAGCAACTAACCAATAGAAACGTTTATCATAATTTTAAATTGTAATTTGTACTGTAATTTTCTTGTCACTGAAAAGCCCCGTGAGGGGAGTGTCAAATTAAAGTATTGTATTGTTTCGGTTACGTAACTCATGCATAGTGTATGAGCGCAAAACAAAAGATGTGCACGGTCATGGACCTTCCAACATAAATCTTGGCTTCTTTGTTTGCTCCTTTGAAGTTTGCCGGGCTTCATAACCATTTCCCTCTATTAACTGTGCTTGGAGGTACGAGAAATCGGGATTCCACTGTAATTCGGTCGTAAAAGGATATTGGGTATTCCACGAGGCGTTTGATATCAAACAGTTTGTGAATAATACGGATAACAATAGGAGAACGGAATGTGGGAGAAGGGTCAACCCCAATAATGAAACCTAAATAATGAAAATAATATTAACCTAGGTATCTAACCCTTGAACAAATTCTTTGCCATTTTTCCGGGAAAAATTGAGGTAATAACCTAACTTAAAAACGCTGTCACACTAGGGAATTTGTAGCGCAATTTTTCGTGTAACTTGTCACGCAACGAATTGCTACAAAATTGCGAGACAAGTTGCACGAAACTGTACCTAGTGCAACAGCGCGTTAACAGTTCACTGTCATCGGGTATGTGACCATACTGAAAAATATATATATTCCTTCAATTTATAGAACATTGCGAGATCTAACAATGTACAAAGCGATTTCTTAAGAGAATGATGCAACAACATTGCTGAGGGAAAAAAAATGTTTGCCCGTTTAGCCGTGCAGGAAACATGTTTCTGATAAGAAGCAAACATGTGTTTGAAATGCTTTCGAGAGATGGGCTAGAAAAAAGGTTTCCCTTGCAGCTAAACGGGCAAACATTTGATTCCGCAACAAAGTTTCCGAAACGTTTCTTCGTTTAACCATTCGCGCTGTGTGTACACTTACTGATTGTGGAATCGTTTCTACACTGGAATGATTCACTTGTTCGTTAGTTACGGAGTAAGTCACGTATTTTTGGCATCAGGACCCCCCCCCCCCCCCCCCCCCCCCCCCTCCCCGGGTCCCATGTTAAAGGGGCAGGGATGCTCGTCGTCTATTTTAGGGATGTTAATTACGGATTTTGATATCACAATATTTTTAGCCATCAAGGTATCGTTAGGGTTGCACACGAATAAATAAAAAACGTCGTCAGACTGTGTTAGTGGTCTACATCGATCACGCATGAAATCTTTAACATTTCTTCACAACGTCATGTAACAGTCTCACTAGTATAGCTCTTATTTGTCTGTCTGTTTGTTTAGAATGGTATATTTTAGGGGATCAAATAAAGCTTGAGCCACGCCCAGATTGGTCTCCTTTAGGGGTTTAATTCAAATTATACGATGAACATCCCCGCCCCTTTCACATGCCGTGGGAGTCCCCCTACCCCAGGGGAACAACTACCCTGTCTCTAAAGTAACGAACGTAGTTGGCACATGAACTTCATTTGTTCTACCCTCGTCACAGCCTGGTGTCATCTGAGTCGCTGTCATCTCCATGAAGCTCGAGAATCTCTTCGAACGCTGCGGTCACAGCTTTCAGGATATCCATTTGACTTTTTGTTAGATCTTGCTTGTCATCTAAGCTTGAATTATGACTCCAGGTGTTGAGGGAGTCGCTTTGCAAGTTCTTATTGTCTGTGTGTGTTACTGATGTTACTGATTGTGGTTCTCCGACCGGAACATGTTCGTTTGGTAACTCATCGCACTGCTGAACACGCGGCGTCGTTACATCCTCTGTTTCCGACTCAAGCACACTCTCAGGTTCAGAGGAATTTCTTTCATCTTTTGCACAATCAAGTTCTGGGTTGCTGTTTCGAGCTTTATTATTCGCGCTGTCCGTTTCAATGTCTGTTTCATCCGCAACACTGTCGCTTCTAACTGAAAGATCTATCGTATCTTCTGGCGTGTAATAACACTCTTCATCTGAAGAACACCTTTTTCCCAACTCGATGCCCTCATCCAGAGTCTCAAAGGAGTCGTTAGAACACACTTCAGTGTCAGGAGATTGGAATTTCTCAGCGTGTTCATTAGAAACAGTGAACCCGTCCGTCAGGTTTTCTTCGCGTTGGCTGAATTCTGCATAGCTTCCTTCTGGCGAGTTATAGATCGTTTCTGAACCAAAGTAGGTCTCAGTAGTGTCAACGCCAGTTTCTGGATTGGAATCTTGTCGATTGGTTTGGCTAGGCGGATTACACGAGAGAGATTCGCCGCCATCGTTATCAAGGATGGCGTCTTCATGCTTAGTATTGCCACACATTTCGTTGCGTTGGACCTCTGGATTGTCATCTACAGAGGCTAAGTCTCTAGTTTCAAGATCAGTACTCAGTGACTCTAGCAGCGTTGTATTTTCACGTGCGAAGTCTTGAGTTGTTGAAGAATGACTTTCATCCACGCGTGACACAGCTCTTTCGTCCACGCGTGTCACAGCTCTTTCATCCACGCGTGCAACAGCACTTTCATCCACGCGTGTCACAGCCTCTTCCCACATCTGCGCGTGCTCTGATTCACAAACTTCTGACGCAAGCGTCTGTTCACAGCGCACTTCACCCTCTTTGGAGCATTTCAACGCAACAGGTTGAGAAACGTCAAACGCCTCGGCGGCGCAGACATTTTGAAGCAATTCAAGTGAACGACCTGCACAAATGTGTGATGTGCTGCCTCCTTTCAAGAGGTCAGGCTCATTAACTTGAAGTTCCTTCTTATAATCCTCGGGTTCCACTATAACAACACTGTCATTATCGTTTGGATTGTTGTAATCATCTTCAGCACCTTCATGACTATCCTTCAGATCTTGGACTTCAACATTCGTGGCGCTATCTTCATCGTCTTCGCTTGAGGCAGACTTCTCCACAACGGAAGCCAAATAAGATTCAGAGCTGACATCCCAAGAGGTTGAAACTTGCACAAACAACACCTCGCTTGTCTCAATAACAGGCTCGCTAAACTCCTTCCCCTCAATTTCTTCATCCACAAGATAAAACGACCTCTCACCACTTTCGACAGCACTTGCATGATCAGCACGAAGCAAAGAAGGCCTGGTATGTACTGCGTTATTAACTGCGCCTTCATCTTTTGGATCGTTTTCATCTTGGAGAGGCGATTGACTTGTTGCCGCGGATTCTGATAGTAACTGGTTCAGTTCATCACTGGTGTTGAGTTTGGTACAATCCGTGTCATTCTCAATAACCCCTTCACTCTTGTTTCCGTTTCTGCAAGTGACTGTTTCCAGCTGGCTTCCTCTTGCAACAGTGTTGTTTACAAGGTCTTTATCGCCACCGCTGCTAACAGAAACTTCCAACAATTCCCCAACAACTCTGAAAGGATTGTTCATTGCTGCGTGCTCAGACTCGCCCGCAAGACCGCCGCTCAACATCTCGTCATCTTGGCTAGTTTCATTCCGTACACTGTTCTCGTCTAAAGTCGCAGCATCGTGCTCATTTTCGCTGACATCCTCTACAAGTTTCCCCAGCTCTAATTCACTGCAAATTCCTGAATATCTGTACACGTGTGAAATGTTTCTGCCTTTTTCATCATTTTCTTGCAAACTGATTTTCTCGAATTCTGATGACATTTCCATGGAAGGGCTTCCTGCATCATGTCCCTCGTCAATCTCTTGACCAGTTTGAATCGTCAATCCTGCCCTGTCCTTCACTTTGCGCGTTACCCTGAACACCAGTATCGAGCGCTTGCGTGACATTCTCTTCTCTTTGCGCGTTACCCCGAACACCAGTATCCAGCGCTTGCGTGACATTCTCGTACACATGGTAAAGCTGTTGTTGAAACTCGGGGCCGCTTTCAGCCATCGCGGAAGCGAAGGCCAAGAAGTTCTCGTAAATGTGACTCAAGTCCTCGATACTCGAAAGCCTACTGACAGTTTTCCGACTGCTATCTGAAGTTTCAGCTTCGGAAACAGTTCTTTCGGCTGGAGATAAACCAGCATCGTCTTCGCGTTTTTCATTCGATGGCTGTTCATCTGTCAGGTTTACCGTTGTGTTACTGGCCTCGTCATTTGAATCAACCGGTTTTAAACCTGCTGAACCAGACGTACTTGTTTCCTCCTCTACACTGGCCACAGGATCACTCAATGAAGCGGCAAAGACGCTGTCACTGGAGCAGATGGAAAATGTTTCATTGAGTGAGGCGGAGTCGTGAGAAACGAACGGGGACGGTTTGAGTTCTGCTGGCGAGGCAAGCTCGCTTCCACTTGATCCTGCGAATTCAACAAAAATAAAGGATATTTACCAGGCGAATGAAGAAATAGAGAGAGAATGAAAACTGACAAAGATGATTACATGTGAACGAACGAACGAACGAACGAGAACGAACGAACGAACGAACGAACGAACGAACGAACGAACGAACGAACGAACGAACGAACGAACGAACGAACGAACGAACGAACGAACGAACGAACGAACGAACGAACGAACGAAAAACGAACGAACGAACGACGAACGAACGAACGAACGAACGAACGAACGAACGAACGAACGAACGAACGAACGAACGAACGAACGAACGAACGAACGAACGAACGAACGAACGAACGAACGAACGAACGAACGAACGAACGAGCGAACGAACGAACGATCGATCGAGTGAACGAATGAAAGAACGGATGAAAGAACGAATGAAAGAATGAAAGAACGAACGAATTAAAATAATTGAATAAACGAATGAATGAACGAAAATTAATAAATACGAATAAACAAACATGGCCGGACAGAGAGAGACGCAGGCAATTAGTAATAATTAGAAGAAAAGATTGGAGAGAAGGTAAACTATTAAGATGAAGGTAAAACAAATGACTGAATGTCAAAACGTAGGCATGAATGAAACACTGCCTCGCGACAGAAAACCCTGAAGCAAGTTGCCTTTTACCTCTGTTTCAAAACGAGTCCTGGTGCACAACCTTTCTTATGGAAATGAGTTTTCCTTGCACGTTCATTGTCTTGCAAATCAAACTCATTTTCATATGAAAGGTTGTGCACCAGGACTCGTTTTGAAACACAGGCAAAAGGTAACTCGAAAATGGCCTATTCCCTTCGTAATCTCCTTTGTAGCCGTTACTTGTGTCGTCACCCAATGCTTCTCCCCATTAGAGGGGAGAAGTGTTGCGTGACGACCCAAACAAGTAACGACTGCGCAGGAGACTATTAAAGTAAGTAAGTAAGCAACTTTATTTTACGAGGGTAAACACATAACAGTTAAACACTGATAAACTAGTGGCCCTCTTCCCTTCGAGGAAGATGAAAGGAAAGGATGGCTGCTGGAACACGAGTACAAATCGTTTGTCAACTTACCCGTGGCATCAGTGGTTCTCTCTGAGCTAAGAGCTCGGCTGCGTCTGAGCTGTCGCTCGCTCCGGTCCTGCAGCACAGCGGTTTTCACTGAGATGACAGTCGTCCACTTCTCTAAATCGTTGCGGGTCAGCGGTCGAAAAAACACGGCGTTTTCCTCGCCATAATCGATTCTAAATCTGTAAACACACGCTTCAATGTCACTGGTATCCACGACTTTGGCGTTAAAAAGAGGAATTACTTTGATGGGAGTATCAGCAGCTTCATTCTCGTAAATGTATAAATAGTCGTCCTTCTGCACGCACCATCTGCGCACTTGACTGCTGTACAACTGACTTGTAATCAGCTCCATCAGATGACTGCTGTATTTGCCATCACTGTCGAACAGGCTGCCGCATGAGAACCTTTTAAAGGCTTTATTCGCGGCTGATCGCCCGGATCGCTCCCTCATCTTTACCTCTAGCTTCTCCGTGGAAGTTCGCCACGGCGCCTTGAACAACTCGGAGCGAGAGCGATTAAACTTGCGGAAGAACGTCGAATCTTCGGTTGCTCTTCGCAAGAGCTTTCGTCCACTCGCCCTCCCTTCACTGAGTACTTCGAGCGCGTTCGTTTCTTTCTCGGATGGTTTCAATTTCAGATCATTGTCACTCGCCGAGCGTTTTCGTTCCTCTTTACTATTCGACCTCGGTGGGGGCGAGAAGAGTGGTTGATTCGCTGGCACGGGGTGGCAATAGCGTGCCAACACACTCAACCAATGCCGCGCGGAATCCTCATCAATGACTTTAAAACAAAGCTTTTCAGTGCCGAGCAGAACGCAAAATCCAAACGATCCCGCATCCATATCGCTCTGATCTTGAACCTCCATTTCAGACAGTTCCCAATCAAAAGAAGCTTTTTTAGAGTTCTGGTTGTCGTACACGCTGAACCTCTCGCTTGTCGCCACACACCACCGGCGCAACATAGTTCGAGCGCCCTTGGTTTCGCGGACTTCTTGTAGATAACCACTCATGAGTCTATCAGTCGAACTGGATGTGGATCCTTCTTTTGTTTTTGTGTGACGTGGTGTAGATGTAGGGCTCTCTTCTTCCTGAGACAACGCCTCGCTCCGAGTTCGCCGATGCAATATCTTCTTTCTCGTGAACGTCGGCGAAGTTAACCGACCGACGCAGTTCGGCCTGTCGTCGTCGTCGCTCGAGTTTCGAGTCTCGGACGCCGAGGCCAGCATTCGGAGCCATCTATTGTGATCAAATTTATCCCACGCGTCGAATACAATCGTCTCGTTGCCGTGACGGATTTGAAATCTGTTCGGGTTGTTTTCATTCTCGCTCAGATCACTAAACGCCGACATCAACAGAGGTATTCTCCGAAGAGGGTCGGAAGCCTTACGATCTGAGAAAATTAACAGTTCTTTCTCCTTGATTGTACACCATCTTGAATTCGTAGACGCATCTGGCTCGACTTGTGTCAAGAGTCCGCCGAATACCGCCAAGGTGTCGATATCCGCTTCCGGTAGGGTCGACCCCTCCGCGGGAGCTCCTAGCTCCAGATCGTAAGAGCTGTGAGTTTTCCGGAAGATATCTCTGACGTTCACTCTTTGTGACAGCTTCATTCTCAGTGATGTCCGAACCTTCCCCGGTGCCAGGGCGTAAATTTCGTCCTTTATTTTAGTGGCAGCACGAGATAATGTTCCTCGTTCAAACAGCCCCTCTCCTTCTTCAGCGCTGGTAGAATCCGATTTTCTGAGCGGATCTACTGCTGCTGGCACCTCAGGCTGCGGTCTTTCCACGCGCAGCTCTGTAAACAACTCCAGTACACCCATCCATTTCTGAAACTCCTCTTTGACCGTCGTCTGCAAGGTCGTCTCTTTACCTTCTTTGTCCTCTAGAGTAAAACCAAACTTGTTTCGGGTCTCGTCGCTCTTATTCGTTAGCCACATGTCCACGAGTGAAAGCTTGCTTTGCGGCGTGTCCTCGCTTTCACTGTTGAACAGGATTAACATGCCGTTCTTAACCACACACCATCTTCGTAAATGAGTTGTACCAAACTTATTGTACTTCACCTCGGTGAGGTAACCACAGAACCGGCCCTCCTTGTCAAATAAATTCATTAAATGAGCGAATGTCTGTGAGTTCTTTCTCCTCATGCTAAGAGGTTTGTTCTTAGCGTTTTCTGGATGAGTAGAAGATGTTACATTTCCTCGTAACCTGTAATCATAGGACTGGCCTCGTGCTAGCTTTTTCTTCTTCAGGGCTTCAGTCCGACGCTTGTCCTTCTTCGGGAAGAATCTTCACTGCTCTCCTGCTGTTAACGAACAAGGAAAACACAAAATAAGACTTTAACGTCTACTGACGGTCCTACTGACGGATGTTTCAAAGTATGTCACACATACAGTAAAAACTGACCCGCGTATAAGAACCCTGTTTTCCCAAGACAGGCTGAAATGGTTCTTGTATATTGGATGTCTAGTGAGAAATCAGGCTGTTTAGGTTCTTAAGGTCATTCCTTAGTATTGCACTGCGCATCCTTTCTGCGCATAATTTCGCGCGTAATTAGCGCGCACACATTAAAAACATGGCGGCTTTTTCTTTGTGGCAATGCTCGCCAGAGGTAAATGATCGTTTTCTCGTAAACGAGCGTGGGGACCTATCATTTTTTTCCGCAAATTTAAGTCTAGTAATCATCTTCTTTCTATATAAGGAGTATAGACCAATTCTCAGTGCAGAAAAATTAATAATCACTGGAAACGTGAAAAATACGTGTTTTTGGTTGATTTTGTAAGGAATTAGGAGGTATTTATAGTCGATTATATCTCTTTCGCGAGGCTGGTGACCTATTCTTTTATTCAATATTTTGAAATATTACATCGCATTGTTCAACTAGGGAAAGTTTCAGAAACTTTTCAGTGTAACTTTTATTTCGAAGGAATTACCTTAAATAGGTTCTTTTTTTGGCAGAGTAAATGCAGCTTGCTGCTGGCCATAAAAGTACTAATTTAATATGGGTGTGTCCCCACAGTTTCAGTTGGAGTGTTTAATTATGTATTTAATCAGTAGACAGTCAAGCAGATGTATACTGTACATTGCGATTACGGACCTCCAAAGCACACTTTGGTCTGTGTTTTCAGAGTTTTACTAATTTTCCAAATAAGAACCTGCTTCATTTGTCAGGCTAAAGTGGTTCTTATATATTTGGGGTTTAATTGTAAAATTTCAGCCTGCAGGGACCGGTTGTTCGAAAGCCGGTTAACGCTAATCCAGGATTAAAAGTTAATCAAGCTTTTCATTTCTCTCGTATAAAAGTGGTTTTCGCTACTAATGTCTTCTAAAGTTTAAGATTGGTCAAAGTCAAAACAGATAGACAAAAAATATAAACAGAAAACCTCACTGAATAGTTACAAAACTGAAATCAAAATTCGCGCTAATCCTTGATTAGCTTAATCGTCCTTTGAACAACCCGGCCCAGGTTCTTAACTCACAGTTTCTCATACGCGGGTTATTACCGTTCTCAACCAAGGAGGGTAGAGTCGGGGGGGGGGGGGGGGGGGGAGGAGGAGGGGGGCCAAGTGCCGTTTTTGGCGAGCACTCAATGTCAAAGCACTCAATGTCAAAACGTCCTGGAGTAGGGAACTAACCTTTGTATTGCCTTGAGCCGGACGAGAAACGTATGCTTCTTCATTCATTGGTTCAGGTTTGGCCTGTCCATCAACAGACTCGCTGATGAACATACTGTGTGGAGGACTCATGGTAGAGGGGGTCTCTGCAAGAACAATACAATGATAAGAATTAGTAATCATCCAGGGAGTGAACCAAAGTAAACCAAACAAATAATTCAAATGGCTACGATTAAGCTGATAATTAAACAAGAGCACAATCATACTCTTCTTAGGGCCGTAGGAAAAAAAAAATTAACCAAATATAATTTTTCAAGGAGACATACTTTAATCTTTGTTTGGTTTGTCAGAGACGATTGAAAAGGAGAGAAGAGTAACCCGAGGCTCTACCTCGTCCCCAGGGCAATCTCCGCTTTCAAAACGGCGGGTGGGCATGAAGAAGACCCTGGCAAAGAGCAGGTCACGTGAACACAAAATTAGCCAATCGCGAGCCCGCCGCCATTTTGAAACAATAAAATCTCCAATATTTTTGGAGACACGTGACCTGCTCTTCGCCAGGGTCTTCTTCGCGCCCACCCGCCATCTTGAAAGCAAAGAAGACTCTGGGGACGAGGTTGCCCGAGGTTTGGAAGACAGTTTATGAACTGAATGGAGTTGAAACTTTATTTATGAACACCCACACATTATGACGTAGATATAGAGAATCAGATCCGTGTAGTGTCCCTTTACTGGTTGATATTTGTGTTTAACCCCTGAGCTCATGGCGAATCTACCATTCTACGCCTTTCTCCCTGACATTTGTTTTCTACTATTTGATGAACTGCAACTCAAATTCATTGATCATGTTGTTCTTACTTGTTCCTTCTGATGGTTTCTCTTTCCTTTTCTTGTGAGTTCTCTCTTTGACTACAGTCTCTGGCGACTGTTGAACTCCACCTTCCGAGGCTTGGTTTGAGTTTGGACTGACTTAGAAAATTCCACACTCCTGGAAATAAAGTTATTCAGGCTGTAAATTTTAAGACCTGATGTTCTATTTTCCAATGCTATCAATCCAATCCATAATTATAACACTGCCGAAGCTTATCCTGATTTCCGAAACATGAAGTCAGCTAGGAGTATTGCTACTCCCCCTGGATGGGATGCTAGTCCATCACAGGTAACCCCAGCATTTTGTCGCCAGTACCCATTCAAATACTCCTGGGCGGAGAAAGGCACTGTGAGAGTTAAATGTCTTGCCCAAGAACACAACACGGCGACCCCAGCAAACGCTAACCACTAGGCCACCCTTTCGACCAGTACTGTAACATAAACAAACTGCCTGCAAGACACAACAATACAAACCTTGTATCATCTGGCAGCACTGTGTCTTCATTTGTTTGTCTAGGAAGTCTGTTCAGGCTATGGCTGCGTTCTGAAGAAGGGTCCAACTCATCCAGGGTAGTATCTGCACTTTCATCATCAGAAAGTCTCCCCTGTTGGCAGATGAAACACAAAAATAAACAAACTTATGTTTCTTTTTGTTATCCACAACAATGTGAAGCGAGCATAACAAATGAGTCTTGTCATGCAGGCTTCTGCCAAGGAGGCAGTGTGAGAGTCAAGTGTCTTGCCCAAGAACGCAACACAAAGACCCTAGCCAAGACTTGAACCCGAACCGCTCGATCCCAAATCCAATGCATAAACCATTAGGCAACTGTGCTTCCCATCCCTGAAGGTACGTTTGTATACAGCAACTTTAACCCTTTCACTCCCAGAGTCAAATCTTGAGTCAATAAATGTGGTTGTACCTTTTAAGCCTGTGGATGAAACCCTAGTATGTGACCATTCAAATGAAAGCTATTGAGAAGTACTTTCATGTGATGCTGTTTGCTTTTGACCATTTTGCAAAATGAAAACCTAATTCACGATTTTTTTTCTCAGTTTTGAACTTAGCACTCTTGGAAGTGAAGGGGTTAACATGAGCCTCACCTCACTACTCAGCAGTGACTCCCTTGATCTACTTTTCAACTCATCTCCAGACTGCTCAGCACAGAAATACGGAGGATATGGTGCAATCACATCCAACCTCCCTGTGGCTGCTAAAGACAGCACCTCAATCCACCGTTCAATGGAAACCCGTGAGTCTGTGCCAAAATAATGTGTGTCCTGGCTTGGGTGCGAGATCTTGATGCAGTAGCTTTTCTTTGACTCTTTGTTGTCAATCAAACTTATATCATAACCAAGGATTGGAAAGTTTATGGTTGGTTTCTGGTCAGCTGGATTTCTGGCGAGACAAGAATGTACCAAGTTAACAAAACCTGAACCACACCCAACAGCTATTCTCGGAGGGTGTACGGTACCTACAATTCTCAAGAAACAGTTTTGGGGGTTTATAAAGCAAAAAGTAAGGTTTAAAGGGGCACTATCACAGGGACTTTGCTAGCCTATGAATAGGCTCAGCGGTGGGGAAGGGGTGAAAAGAAAATGAGTGAAAGCGAGCCGTGCGAAAGGAGGCGATGGAGGCTCTGTCGCCCTTTTTCTCTCTCCCAGGATCCGCGGTCAACCAGGCTTCGTGCGGCTTGCTTTTGCTCCCAGTTTTCTTTTCACCCCATCCCCACCGTGGAGCCTATTCATAGGCTAGGACTTTGCTGCTGTTTTGGTCAAAATGGTGCTAAAATTATGACTAAGTACCTTCGCTCATACACAAAATACACCTACAACTGTAGGCATCAAGAGGAAGATATCAAAATAATTATTGAAGGGAGAGCAAACCATTGTTAGGTTTTAGCGATTTTCCAATTTGAGATCAAAGCTCCCATGGGTACATGTAACTCACGATACCACTCCTTTTATAGCTTCTGTTACACTAGTCAGTGTAGTATTTTTTAGGTTAATTCCATTGATGTAAATAAGTCTTTTGGCTTTTGACGTTTCGAAGTGATGCTCATGATAACAACCACGATTATTATGCTATCTACCTGTAGGCAACAAGCAGGTTTGAGTACAGACTGCACACCGTATTTTCTCGATTAAAAGCCATGGGCGTTTATTCAAGAATCGGCCTTGTACATGTAGACCCGGAGTTTAATTGAGCCCAGTGTTTATTCGGGGCCCGGCGTTTAATAAACACAGGTATTTTCAATCAGTTATGA
The DNA here is from genome assembly GCA_029204205.1 of Desmophyllum pertusum. Taxonomy (NCBI): domain Eukaryota; kingdom Metazoa; phylum Cnidaria; class Anthozoa; order Scleractinia; family Caryophylliidae; genus Desmophyllum; species Desmophyllum pertusum. Next base: position 983,496 of record MU826356.1, read on the forward strand.
CAGCCTTACTTTGTTGTTGATGATTTTACATCAAAGGCCAATACAAAACATTAACAAAAACGTGACGTAAACAAGACCAAAATGTCATCAACTTCGTCTCTGGTCAACAACTTTGATACAGTTTTGAACTTAGCACTCTTGAGAGTGAAAGGGTTAAGGTTTCTTAGTATCCAGTTAACCTGAAGACATACATGTACAAAACCAGGAGCATATCACCCTGGAGCTTCCATCTCCCTTATTGGGCCTATGACACGGCATGTAGTTACACCTTGAGCTATTTTTAGAATTACTTTTGCCACGAAAATAGCACGAGGACGAGGTTGTCATTCATGTTTCAGATTAAAAATAAAACCAGGAATGGACGAGAGGAACGCGGAATAAAACTAGAACGGCGGAATGTCGTTACTATGAATTATTACTATTGCCCGCGGACGTACACGGAAATATATTTTTAACGAGAGAATGATTCTAAAAATAGCCGAAGGTGTAACTATGCTGTTGTCATTAATCAGCACAGATAGAGACTCCGGGGTGATATGCTCCTGACAAAACTCAATGATTTGTAGTTACTCACCGATAACACTTGAATCTGCTGTCAATGATCTTGCAGTAGCGTTTTGACCAGACTAACGTCCGCTTCTGATACAGAATCCCACTATGCATAGCACTGGGATCTTGAAGAAACTGAAGCTCGGCTTCAGCTGGAACAAGTTTTCTTCTCCGCTTTACTTTGGGACCTAAACCTTTTGAGGTTACACTTGCCTCAGAAGTAACAGAACTAGTTCTAGTGTCTTCAGTATCAGAACACATTGACTCCATGCTAACACTGAGCACTGTGGACGTTCTCTTCCGTGACAAGCTGTCCGTCTTATCCTCCTTAGGTTCAGAGGTAACGTTATCATCACTTGCTATAGGTTCAATGTAGCTGTGCCTGTTGCTGATATTCCCACTGTGTTCGCTGTGACTGTCCGTGAAGTCCAGTGAATGGTCATTGGTTGATCCTTCCTCACAAATAGAATCTTGGCTCTTATTTGTGCCACTGCCTCCTTTGTGTTGTACAGCTGACAGTTCTGCCAGCAGATCAGGAGGAATTGCATCATAAATTTTCTTCTTTTCCGCTTTTTTCGAAGACTCTGCGCTTTCATCTTCATCTGAGCTGCTTTCTGAAGAGGAATCATCATCAACAGGGATGGGAGGGAGGGGTGCATCATAGCCTTCATCCTCCTCATCCTCCTTGGATTCTGTTGTTGCAGCAGTACTGTGAGTTAAAGGTGTTCCACTCTATCAAGACGGAAAAAAAACAACAGCCCAGCACAGTCAATAAAATATCATGCACCAAATTGGATATTTTCAATAATGTTTTTACTCTTTACAGTATTCAATTATTGCTTTACAGCACTTTTTTAGCCAGATTCTGAGAATGTTCTACTTGTCCCATCCTGGCTACACTGCATTTACAGTCGAACCCCTATTAAGCGGCCACACCCTGTTAAGCGGCCACACCCTGTTAAGCGGCCACACTCTGTTAAGCGGCCACCCCCTGTTAAATGACCAGTTGTCAAAGTCCCGAAATTATATTAAGCGACCGCTAGCTAGCTAGGGTTCTCATTTTTTCTATTACCCCTATTAAATGTCCATCAAGAATTTAATACACATAGTTTGGCCTTGTTGTTAAAAAGGTGACGACAATGTAAGCAGATACAAAATGTAAGAGTACGAAACAGATCAAGGTGATGACTGATACAAACATTCAAACACATGTTTATTATTGTCTTGATGTGATTCCGTTGTCACTAATCTTTTGATTAGCTAAATGATAATTTATGACGAACCCCTATTAAGCGGCCACGTGCCATTTGATTTCCCCGAGGGTGACGGCTTAACCCTTTCACTCCCAGAGTCAAACCTTGAGTCAAAAGTCTGTGGATGAAACCCTAGTGTGTGACCATTCAAATGAAAGCTACTGAGCAGTACTTTCATGTGGTACTGTTTATTATGCAGTACAAGGTGGTTCTAATGTTTTAAGTCTGTGGATGAAACCCTAATGTGTGACCATTCAAATGAAAGCTAATGAGCAGTACTTTCATGTGGTACTCTTGGGAGTGAAAGGGTTAATAGTGGTTCAACTGTACATTATTTTATGCATCTACTTACATGGACCACAGGTTCCTCATAAATATCATCCATCTCCTCTTCTATTCCACCACCATCCAGTTCAGCGTTACGCATCTTTTCCGCTCTGGCTTGCTCTAAAGTAAATAAATGTAAACCTTCTAGAGGGCTACTGGGCCGGTCAATACTGCTGCGCCGTACAACTGCGGCCATAATCGCACTCATCCATGGAGAGAGGTCATGACCATCTTCTATGGCCAATGTCACACCTGGCCCATCAGCTGGGATCAGTCTAAAACTGTAGCTGATCTTTTTCTTGTCGTCAACCCCAATGTTGCAGTCAGGCAAGTACAGAATCATGATTGCAGGATCTTCTTGATTCTTGAAGATGTGCAAGCGATTACCTTGTAAGACACACCAGCGTCTTTTGTTCGCTTTGATATCTTTAAGGTAACCTTTGATTATTGGCTCCCTTAAGTATGACACATACACTTCTTCATTCTTTTTGGTTTCTTTCTTAAACCTGAAAGAAAACATAGGGGCTTTTATTTTTTCGCCATCTATGGCAAGGCAACTGAATATTCATGTGATATCACATGATAGCTGTTTTGTTGACCACGCGATCGGTAAAGATGATCGAATTTCATCTCACTGCATGTCCGTTAAGAAATAAATATCACCTTGGATGTGCTCAGATAGTGTTTTTTTTTTCTTGGATAAAAATCACTGAGTTCACCCTGTCATCATTATGCTTGAATGGATGCGAACCAGACAAATGCGAGACGAAATTCGAACATTGCAAGTTCAACTTTACCGATCGCATGGTCAACAAAACAGCTATCACGTGTTATAATCCATCAAAAAAATTTTCTCGCGCGCGATTGGTCTAAACACGTCACGCGACGCAGCCAAAACTGGGGAATATCCGGGTGATATTCCCCAAGTGATATTCCCCAGTTTTGAAAATTTGCGTTGCACGTTCGCAGGTTCAGTTTTCGTCTCAAATAAATTGCTTTAAATTAAATAAAACTGATTGTTTTGAACAGACTACAAATATTTTTTGAACGCCAACAGAATTATTTTGATGTTTAATACAGTTTGGCCGACCGAGATCTTCCATGGCAAACAGAGCGGCCTTGTGAAAAAATATTTGAAGGATAATAACTACAATAGCCTCCATTTGGCTTCAAAAATATGCTCGGATATTTGTCCTTGGACATTATCTGTTCCTCGAAGCTCACAGTTTTCCTCAAGCTTCGCTCTTGGAAAACTGTTCGCTTCTCGGAACAAATATCTGAGCATATTTCCTCGCCAAATAGAGGCTATTGTTTATATAAGAAATTGGTTCGCCTCAAGCTCAAATTTCAAACGGCCATAATAGATGGCAAAAAAAATTGTGGGTGCGGTTTCCTAGGAAGAGTAGTACCCAGGGTAGTACAGTAGGTGTGGAGGTGCAGTGGCCTAAATGTTGGCACATTCAACTCTGGACGTCCACGTTTGAGCCTGGCAAGGGTCATTGTGGTGTGTTCCTGGACAAGATAGTTTCAACTCAATCAATTTGATATTGTCTCTCTCCACCCAGGAGTAAATGGATATACTGGTGAATTGTCAGGGCAATCTGACAAAAATGCTGGGGGTTACCTGGTTAGCTACATGTAGCATCCCATCCAGGGAAAGTAGCAATACTCCTAGTCCTTTTTACTCCTTGTGTATTAGGGACTGTGCAATAATTATCAGGAGGGGGGCGGTGGGGGGTGGAAAATGGGCTTCATGTAGGAAAATATTAGGTAATACCCCCTCCTAAAGGAGTGAATTTAGTTATTGCCCCCCCCCCCCCCCCTCCTCTAATTAGTCAGAAATTATGTACGACCAGAAAAGAGCATGTGTGTTATTTTCAAGAAAATTTTTTGGTCCCCAGCTTATAAATAGGTATGGATTTGCCAATGTAATATGTACTTGAAATAAAATGTTAAGCCACCCCTCTCTTGAGTGACTTATTTTACCTTGAGCCCCCACTCTCCTTGCTTTGAATTTACTTTATGCCCCCCCCCCCCCCCCTCTGGTTTTCCAACCCACCCCCTCCTGGTACATGTAATTATTGCACAGTCCCTCAATTTCACGCATGTTTACGTTTTAACGAGCTCATTTTAGCTGCTAGGTGAGGTGTTTAAATAATGGATTGATTGATTGATTGATTGATTGATTGATTGATTGATTGATTGATTGATTGATTGATTGAGCCAACAAAGTTAATTTTTCTTTTCATGCTATGGAAACGGATTAAGCACAGCACTCACAAGGCTCCCTTGATCTCAAGTACTTGAACAGACTTTACTTTACAGTAACTACTGTACCTACATGGTGTAATCTGTCTGACTTAGACTAGGGTTAGTGTGCATTTCATTTAAAACTTAATTGCCGGTAGTCCATCAAGCAAGCAACATTTTTAAACTTTATTACCGTACAATCATAAATTATAAGCTAAAAGTGAATTCCAAGCTAGGGAATGTTGCTATCAGCCTGCTCAACAAGAAGCTCAAAGTTTCATTTTCTCTGCCCCACAGGGGTCCACACAATCGCTAAAAGAGTGCTGCACTTACCATCCTGTGGGAAGCTTTCCTTTGCCTCCAGATGCCCTCAAACTGCCTGACCGAGTTGGTACATAAATACCAGACGAATGGTCCTGAGGAGTCTTAGGAGGGCTGGGAAACACAAATGATTCGTCAGTTCTAATGCCTGCATCACCATCCTGTGCGCTGACTGAATCAGAAGGAGAAGCGCTCTTTACACTAAGATGTTCATAGATGTCATCTTCAGCACTGCTTGTACTCTGGATGGAGTCTCGAATGCCATCCTGAAATTTATTAATACAGCTGAATCAACTAGTGTTTACAAAATTAATGTAAAAGCATATGATACAATACTGTGCAAAAGTAATGCAAACAAAATTCAACAAATTTCGTTCTTTGTTCCCGGTGAATTTTCTGCGAAGTTTGCTATTTCGGTAGAAGGTACGCAAATTCGTTAAAACAAAAATTCAGACTAATGAAAATTCCTTATTTAAGGTGGCCCGCGGCTATTTATTGGAGCGGAGGTTCCCTTTTTTAAAACTACTTTTCGGTAGGAAAGCGTCAACCGATTTCTGTAATGTTTGGTATTCAAAATAAGGAATCTTTAAATTTTAGAAGGCTTTTAATTTTAGGGCAAACAAAATTTAAGATTTAGAGATACAAGCTCTATTAGAAAACCTTGTTTTTTACGAAATCGCGAATATTTTCATAAAACGAAGATATACTTTTTTCTAAAATTTACGTTCAATAAGTTCCAAGACTTCAATGTTTACTGTGAGCAAGTTTCCACAAAATCGGCTGCATAGAAATTGCTGCACAGTTCACTGCTGAATTTTAGCTTCAAAATAATGTGCTCGTGTATTTGCTTCATCTGTTGCAAGAACGCTTCAATAATGCTAAGATCGCACCTATTGTTAGAAAGCTTGATACCACCTAAACCTTTGCTGAATAATCGGAAAAGATCGGAAATTCCCAGTAAAAGTTATAAGCAAATGAAGAACAAGATGTTTATAGTGCGCAATTTGTGAATTTCAAAATATCTAGTGAAATTTCGTTGAAACAAAACCATCGAAATTGCACAGTAAAATTTAAAAAAATTTGAAGCACACTTCTGAAAATTGGAAGTATGCTAACAAAAATTCAAAGTGTGCTAGCGAAATATCGTGTACGCTTTATGCAAACTTTCGCTGGGAACTTCAAAATTTTGGATCAATTCAAACAATAGACAGTTCAAACTTTCGTTTTGAGTTCGTTGAAATTGTGTTTCGTTCGAAATATTGTTTATTCTTGTCAAAATTTGTCGAAATTCGTTTGCATTACTTTTGCACAATACTGTATAGTAGCACAAGCAATCCTCATTTGATAAAGTCAAATGACCGCAGGACAAAGTGTTTTGTTTTTGTTGAAAAACACCACCTCTTCTTAGTTTTTTATACACATGTGACCTTCCATGAGTGCTTATAATTTGGCCGAAAGCCATTGTCTATAAATAAAATAGGTCCGCGGTGTGCATACGTGAGTGCGCTTATGGGTCGTTTCCAAGAGGCCTCGGTATCCTTGTGTTGTGGTTTAAATTTAGACACTGTATTTTTGGTTTAAATTTTTTCAAACCAGTTGATTTTTATTTTCCTTTGTCTCAGATCACGGTGATGAATATTAGACAAAGGAAAATAAAAATCAAACTGGTTTGAAAAATTTTAAACCAAAAAAAATTGAACCACAACATATGCTACAACTGAAGCTAAAATATAAGTTGTCAAAAAGCTTTTAGCAATCAGCATAGTGCATCAATTAAATTAAAAGTGTGTTTTGAAGGTTAAGCTTGTGCTAATTGAACAGATAACCAGCATATTCATTTCATAGGTGACTCTATGCAACATGTTATGGCAAACAAGAATGTACATACATTGTATACATGTATCGATTGAAAATATTGTCATCACATTTCCCCTCCTCTACAGTACCACGGCACTCAAATATAAGTTTCCACCTCTCGTCATTGTTTCTTGCGACACATGTCTCATTTCTCACCCTTCTCATAATATTGTAAAATACATTTTGAATTTTGGATTTCTAATAGGGAATATGAAGTCTGTAAATTTTGTCAGAAGATAAAGTTTCGGGGTCGGCATTCAATTTCACATAATTCTGAAGGGCATAACTGACAATAAATCACATTACATGTACATGTAGACCTCAACTCGATCTGCAAGGAATCTGCCGGACACAAACAGGAAATAATAAATGAATTTATAAAGAACAATAATTTCAATAAAAATTCCCTTTCAGCTTATTGCAAGAATTCTGATAATTTTTCCAATGATTGCAACAGATACATGTAGTTCTGGGATTATAGATGATTTGGTAATTTCAGCTTTCAGAGTGCTGTCGGCGTCTTAGTGTGGATTAACTTGTTTCTTACTGCTCAGCACCACCTTGTCTATCAAGATATCACTTTGCAGATTACAAAGTAAAAACATTTCGGCGTCAAACTTATTTATCTCAAATGTTTTACAAAATAAGCTTCTTAGATCCAAGAAAGTTGCCATGTTACAGTTTCCAAGGATGGAGTCCTTGGATGACAGCAGTTTTCATAGCTTATGAAAACTGCATAGCCAAAACAAAACGTGACCATAAAATCATTAGGAAAATCAACTACAGATGACAGACAGTGGTTAAGAAAAATTCAATATGTGGTATTAATTTATTGTCATAGTTCAAGCAGGCTTGTCAGAAATGTTAATTTATGTCAAACAAGGTCAACGAACAAACAATAGTGGAGACAGTGATTTATACCACAAGCAACCAGAGCTAATTGAAGAAATTTCAGAAAATCAACCACTTCCTCTTCTCAGATGAAAGGTAAATAAATTTTACCAGCCACTGTAGAGTATAGGGTAACCCAATTATCGTATCCGTTGATGTCAGGAAGATGGAGTTGTAACTCGAGACACAGCATTTGTTTCCTATGACATCATAGTTATTAATTACTCTCTAAATCATGGCTCTTCATGTGAAACGGACAAAAAAACCTGGCAATCAGAACGTCTAATTGCTAATAAAATTAATTTCATGTGCAAAAGAATGGCTGATGTTCACATCTTGATATCAAAGCTTTTAAAACCAATGCTCAAAGGTTTTAGAAACTAGCTAGAAAATTCTATAGTAATGATGCCAAAGTGACAATACACACTTCAATTATATTTGCATAGTATCTTGTGCGGCCAAACATTGCGAAAAATTCTCAAGATTCTAATGTCAAGATGGATAACGCACGCCAAGCAAAATAATATTTTCTAAACATAAACTTTAGTTTGTATACAAAATCGACTGAAAATGAAAAGATAAATTTTTAGCAATAGTTAAATTATTCATATTAAAAATAAAAGTTCATTCCAACGGTTAGGATTAACAGTTTAACTTGAGAGAAAATTATATGCGTGAAAATAATATTCCGCAAACCATTCAGCTCCATTTGGTAATGGGACCGAAGGAATTCTTCAAGCCTCTTATCTTTGTCATTGCAGATAATCTTTGTTAATATATTACGGCATCACAATGACGACCCCAGTATTACATCAAGACATTGATATGAGGGATGTGCTTGAAATCATACAAAAAAAAAGTTGCCGAAAGACATCATCACAGACTTGTATTGGGACACAAAGGGAAGGTCATTAAGATTGCGTCAAATTAAAAAGCTCTCAATCTTCAAGTTTCAGCAACTAAATACTTTCCCTTTCATTTCCAAATTGACTTCCTCTAAAACGTACCATAACTGTTTTTCTAAGTAACTGCTTCTGGAATAAAGAATGGCCAACAAGTCAAGATAGTTAAAGCACGCACCGAAATTCAATATTGCCAATATATTTGCAGTATTTACTATAAACTGCAAATTAAAATTAGCTTGTTACATGCACAGTATTCTACAAAGGTCAAAAGTTGAAAGGAGGAGAATATTTGGAGGTGATTGAAACATCTTGCCGAAACCAAAATTTGTTTCCTCCTCATGAAAATTGCTCTGTTCAGGCAGCTTTTGTTAATGGCCGGCAGTGATTTACCATTTTAAAGCATACAGAACAAAAGGGCTTTTGTCTTCTTTGAAGAGAAACTATGACTATATTCTATTTAAAAACACCTAATTGTATAAACAGAGTTTTAACTCCACAAAGAGAACGATTATATATTCAGGTAGAAAGAATCCACACAAAAATTGAGCTTGTAGGTTTCATTCGCTTTATCAGCAATGAAATCTACACTTGAATGTACGGTTGATCGATTATTTTCACGCGATAACTTCATCTATATTGAAAATTCCAAATACTTTAACCCCCGACGTGATTCAACACACTGCTGCGTTAAATTAGTTTTGAATTAACTTATGCGGGCGAAAAAAAGCAATATTCACACCGCGTACAGTGAAATTAATTTACAACGTGGTGGAAATTATGGAAGAAAAGTTTTACGAGTATTCATCGATCGGTGCAGAAATTCGCCGCAGGGAGGGCTAAATATTGCTGTGAATAATAAATACAGTCACGTACAAGGGGTAAATTCAAAATTATAGACAAATCTTTTAGGCTAGAACGTTATAAATCAAGAAGCTCGATAAAGTCTTTACAGTAGTTTACAGAAGACTCGACATACCCTGTTTCCCGGCCTCGGAAAATACAAGCCACCGTTTGTGCTTCCTTTCTCGCCGAAAATTACCGTTGGATGAGGAACGTAGGTCTTGTACAAGGTATGAACTCTGGATAATTCACGTTGCTGTGAAGCAAATGCAACTGGGTCTACTGTTCTGTCGTTTTTATAAACACTGCTTGAATCATCTTGTAGGCCGCTTCCGGACTGAGCTAGTGATTGTGCTTCGTTCTGCTGTAAGCGAGCGCGATAAATTTCACTCAAGTTTGCAGGTCTTGGGGGTAGCGATGGCGGTCTCGATACACCTTCTAATCGTCTAAGAAATTCAACTCGTTGTCTGTTCGCTTCTTCACTCAATGGCTCGCTACCTAGGACTATATTGAGAAAATCTTCCAGCCCTGGTAGCGTTTGGTTGATAGCTGTTGAAAGAAGGAGAGATGTTGTGAATACAATGTATCATTGCAGGTTTACACATGATGTTGAGCGCATCAAAAGCCTCCATAAAACAATGTAGATTAAACGATCGCTAGAGTATTAGATGTTTTCAATGTAGTTACATAAACAAGCCAAAAGCTTTGAAGATTATGAAGACAAATAAGATATATGGAAATCGACGAAGAGAACGCGATACAAAACAAGTCGCCACTGTAAATAGGTTCAAATTCACAAACGAAAACCTCACCGATAAAGCGGTCATGTTTGTCCATTCTGGTCTACTTAGACAAACCATATATCGCATCGTACAAATCAACCCATTTTGTGCTTCATTCGCAGCTAAAACGTTAAAAATCCTACTTTAAAAACAAACGAGTCATCAATTTCACCGCCATGTTTTTCTTGCCGAAAAGAAACTCGCCGAGTGTTGACTTTGCGATCAGATGACCACCAACTCGCATTCTGATTGGTTGTTGCTTATTGACTACCTTGAGATGGATTGATCAAAACTGACGGATATAAATATACAAAACTGCATTTTCTAGAACATGTAAACTTCCTTTTACAAAAACCCAAACGCATTTATTTTCTGCACTTTTCCACGCGAGAATAAAGCGGGTTTGTGGCTTTGAAAAGCGGCTGTTATCACCCTTTTTAGATTCTGTTTGTTTTAGTAATAGTTTGGTAGCAACAATAGCAAAGAAATTGTCCAGCTGTCAAAAAGGTGTAAGACAAAAAATAAATTGTAGAAAACATAACAGGTCAGATAGAAGATGAGGTGGAACCAAGGATTTAAATTTAAATTACCGGAACTAGTATGATATCAATGAAATGATGAAATAAATTTAAATTGAGAGGAAACATGAAATACATTTCTGAGAAACTACGGAAACTGTCGAAACTATTATGTCCTCGCTTTCGGCTCTGATTCAGTTCTGGCGGCCCAGTGATAGATCACAACTAGCCGTACATACACAAAGCGTAATTGATTATATATTAAAAGTTCGGCATGTGGAATGCATTATCACGACCAGAGCGGGTACTTACATAGACCTCCATCACGTTTAAACGGAACGATATAGGCCCGGGCAGACTAAAAGGGCCAATTGATAAATGTCTGACATATATTTACAATACTGTGCGCATCTGAAAAGCGTCAACACTTTGATTTAAGCTTGGATTTTCCTTGGTCTATTTTTGCCCCCTCTATTTATTTTATTGCTATTTTCGCAAAGCTTTTCAGTGCAAGAACAAAGTGTATTGAGTTTCTTGACCGTATTCTTCTTGCGGTTTGATCATGTCACAGTTAAATCAAAGTGTTCACGCTTGTTTGATTCACACAGTAATGGTTTTATCAATCAAGCACATCTCATTAGCGATTAGCATACGACCTTGTTCTGTACTTTGAATTTTTTTTTCGTTATTATTATTATTTATATATTGGTTTACTGCCGTGCCCATCTACTCCGGAAATTGAAAAATCTGCCGCGCCCCGAACAATCCCTGCAAATTTGAAATGATCGACCTCTAACCAACGTATGTATGGATTTATATGGATAATCCTCATTAGAGAGAGAAGCCCTTCAAAAACATTTGGAGCATTTTTGTTAAGAAAAAATTAGCACTAAAAGATGACATAAAGATCCGGGCATAACATAAACGTCATTTATGATGAAAAGGGGTTAGAGTTCTGAATTTTATTTTGTACTATTTTTAGTGGACATCACTGAGTCGAGGCTATCACTTTCACAGCATGCAATAATTGAGCTACATCAGCGAGCTGACATCAAATGTCATGTACATATCAGTCAAGCCCCTCTTGATGACGGAAACAGAATGCGTGCTCTTCAGATCAGAAAGCCGGCATGGCTAATAATTTTGCTGATCGCGCCTTAAAACTTGATCTGTTATTCCAAGAGAGGATGATCTCCTCTCTTGGTTATTCTAAATGTTCTTAATGTCATGTATGTGTCAAGTTCCTCTTACGAGGCAGATGAATTAACCCTGAGAATTTATATAAGATTTATGTAAGATCTATTTTGGGGCTGAGGATATAAACGTTCTTAATTCTTCGACTCCCGGATTTTTTTAATAGCCTAAAAATGTTCTCTTTTTTTACAATTTTAAAAATAAACTGGTATTGCGGTACTGATCATTCCGAAACGCATTCGAATTGGTGATGACAATATATGTTGGTTCCATGTTAGATTTGAAAAAAGTTGATTCATTAGTCTTCATTCTGTACATAGAGTGTAGTGGCCCCTGACGACTGCCGAAGCTTATCCCGGTTTCCGTAGCATGAATTCGAAGCGACTAGGAGTATTGCTACTCCCCCTGGATGGTCGTCCATCACAGGTTACCCTAAACTTCGCCAGTACCCATTTATACTCTTGGGTGGAGAGTGGCACTGTGAGAGTAAAGTGTCTTGCCCAAGAACGCAGCACAACGACTGACCGCTCGATGCAGCAGAGTCCAGCGCGCTATTTTAAACCATTATATAGGCCGCAGACTTTTTAGACTGCGGAGGCGTGGTCCACGAAACTATATTATGTTGGATGCCCAACTCTCTGCGGTCATGATGGCAAGATCTCGCCTCAATGTATAAAAATAAATTTCAGTCGATTCTGTTTCGGTAACAGAATATATACGTTTCCGTCCAGTTTGTTTACGAGACGAATGATGTTTTCCTGTCGCTCCTTTTCGAGTCTTTCCTATCCTATCTGCCAGCAGGGGCGCTCGCTAAGCAGGTCTCTTCATGCTGTGGGTCAATGAGGATTTCCTGTATCCTTATCAGTAGTAACATATATATTATAAATTAACCCTTTCACTCCCAAGAGTGCTAAGTTCAAAACTGAGGGAAAACTCTTGAATTTCGTTTTGCAAAATTGTCACAAACAAACAGCACCACTTGAAAGTACTCAATAGCTTTCATTTGAATGGTCACACACTAAGGTTTCATCCACAGACTTAAAAGTTAGAACCACCTTGTACAGCATATCAGTAATAAACAGTACCACATGAAAGTACTGCTCAATAGCTTTCATTTGAATGGTCGCACACAAGGGTTTTATCCACAGACTCAAAAGTTAGAACCACATTTATTGACTCAAAGTTTGACTCTGGGAGTGAAAGGGTCAAGGAAGGAAAATGCTGATATGATACTCCAAGTATCCGTTCCCCGGAAGAGATACGCCACTAAAGAAACCGGCTGCTTGCACTGCTACGCTACGCAGAAATTAGAAGAATTTGACTGTTCATTTCAGCGGGCTGAATTTAAACGGAAGCATTTTCAATCGAAATCGATATACGATTTCATGACCTCAAAACCTCATCTGAAACGATACAGTTTGAAAGTGTTTTCTTACGGAAATAGCATGCGAGCAATACCTCATTTTGTTTCCTTTTCTTGGTTGAAATGCGAGCAGGACCCATTAACGCGGAATTTAGTCGCGTGCGAGAATCGCGTGACTGCGTAAGACGAGGAAACTCCCTCGCCTCCGGGCCTCGCCTATGTGGCTCGAAAAGATGTCATGTGACGCTATTTTCGGAAATTCTGTTACACACAAATAGTCTTAAAATAGATTGAAACCACAAAATAATGGTTTCAAACCACAGAAAAGCATAAAACACATACTAGGAAACCGCAATGAAGTGAGGATGGTCCAAATTGTACGAAAAGGTTACATCAACAACGGCGGCCCAGTAGTTTAAGTCCATTTGTAAGAAACAAGTGGTAAATAATAATATTAATATTCTCTTTCATAGTGATCATGATTATCGAGCGTGAAGCGAAACGCGGGTTCTGTTACGCTGAACTTGACGGAGGAAATGAATTGAAATTCTTGTCTCCGATATTAGATTTTCCAAAAATATAATCATAGATGGTGGAGTTTTGGCTTTCTTAAAGTTTCGCCGGCTTCGATTATTTCTGAACGAAAAATACAGCGGACGTTTTGTTCATTTCAGTACTGACGGTCCTTTTTAAGATACATGTACGCATTGCGGACCTACACTTTCGATCAGAAGTAAATTTAGCGGATACTGAGCATGTGGTAACTGAATTGGCGTTAACAAACATGAAGTACAATTCCACATAAGTAAATAATTACTACGTCATATTGTAGGCACCATGGGCACTGGGGAAGGACTAGAAAGGGGGAAAAAGAACCATACTAGCTGTCTAATAGTGCAACGCGACAAAGTGTGAACCCAAATAAGCACGCGGCGTTTCTGTGATGTATAGTGGCAAAAACGTTGGTGTTGGTGATTTTGTCAGGGCGCCATTGAAAAACACAAATGTGACATGGTCTCCCTGTCAAAATATTATTATTATTATAATTACCAGTGAATTTATCCACTAGTTCAGTCGGCACTGAGTCTCAGAAAGCTGAAATTACCCAATCAGCAAATGACATACTCCCACAGCTATCCTTTACAGTCATAGGAAAATATGACTTTCATCCAAGCCATCCTTTAGCTTAAGACTGTAACTGGCAACTTTTCTTGGATCTAAGAAGCTTACAGTAGGGCCTCTACTTTGGAACACCGCTATTAACCCTTAACATACCAAAATTCGCACCGAAAAACGCATTTTTGGGACAAAAAAACATTTCTCCTTGTCCCGAGGGGTTCCTTGAATCATGTCGATGGAACCTCTCTAATACGGACACCAAAGGCCGGACGGAGCAAAGTGTGGAACCAGTTACCGACATGGTATAGTCAGTTCCTCAAAATCTGAATCTTAAGCTTTGGTTTTATTTTTAATCTGAAACATGAATGACAACCTCGTCCTCGTGCTCGCAACGGGTAATTTTCGCGGCAAAAGTAATTCTAAAATTAACTCAAGGTGTAACTACGCCGTGTCATAGGCCCAATAAGGGAGATGGAGGCTCCAGGGTGATATGCTCCTGCTCTCGCTCTATACAGAATACGTACGGTATTATTTGAAGTTTTTAATAAGCGCCCCATCCTTCAATCAGATAAGCCCAAGAAAGTTCTGAACTTGACCGGAAAAATATTTTCGAAGTATAAAATTAAATTTATGTTTTTAGCGTTATCCATGCATCCGGCCACATTTATTTCTTTTTATTGTTACTTTTGCGTGGAGTTTTATAACATACTGAATAAACATGAAACATCCCTTTAATATTTGTTTTCATGCGCGCGCGAAAAAAATAATTTTAGTCTTGGGAAGTAATGTGGAGCATAATTCACGGCCGTTCTTCATTGGTATGAAAATGTAGTTATGTAAATACCCGTATATAAAGCTATTTTAATTTTTTTAAGCTAACGAAATCTGTAAGAGATGGTCGTAGATACACTAGCATGCATGCGTTAATTATAACAATTTATTCACAATTCAAGCCTCTTGCCGAGTTTCCGGAAGAAGAAAATGAAATGTATAAAAAATTTGCTGGACAGTGCCAAAAACATGATAAATGGAAATATTAATTGCCGTGTTTTGAAAGAATTAATTAAATTAAGTGCCAAAAAAAACTATAAAGAAACAGTAGGTACAACATATTTCCCGCCAAACGTCAGACGCGCGCGGCGCAGATGTCACGATAGGTTACCTCAGTCCCATCAGCCTTCGCGCACCTACAGATGCAGGTGAAATGGACTAATAAGCGTCATTCAAGGCATAATACAGAAAATCCAGTGGAAACTTCAAAGAAAAATTCCAGTAGGTGGCAGAAAGAGACGGAGAAAGATAAAAGGTAAGATCAAAATGGTTTAGAATCACGCTTAAAACGACTATAATCTTCGCACGGGGTCTTGCGAACACAAAGAACACGTACGCGAGACGTTCGATCGGTTGGTTGTTTACGAGCGGAAGAGAAATATTATTTAAAGTTTGTGCGCCTTCCAGGCTTTGCATAAATCGGAAAAACAGAATTTATAGCAATAAAACAAGGTATAAAAAAATTATTATTTAGTTACCTCAGGAAGTTGTAATTACTTTGATGCGGTGATGCTTTTTCTTCCATTCCGCGTCTTCAATTAATTTTCTGGCGTGTTTTCTTGTGTTTCGCGACAAACTTCCAAAACACTGTTTCACGATAATGATGCACAGATAACCAATGTTTTCTTTTGATCGTTGAACATCTTATCCAGGGTTAATTCTGATGCCAAAATACACAATACGTTTCACTTTCGTTCTGACTCACGCATCAGCTTGGCCGCTTATTAAAGCCGGAGAAGGTTGCGTAGCAAAAAGACAAAATGAAAATTAAGCTTACTGTTTTGCGCCTCGCCTGGACATTTAAAATTCGTAAAACGAGGCCGAAGGCCATTAGGAGTTGAAAGATTATAAGAGTTGCAAACATCTGCTAACCTAAGAGAATGGATGTTTGAGTAATCGCGGCAAATATACCTTTATCAGGAAAGCTTGTCGCTTTAGTAATTGCCCAAGACTGGGAGTATTAAAATAAAAGAAAAAGAATTTATAACCTTAAAAGGGTGTTTGTGGTCAGGTTATGTTAATACTGAAATGGATTTCAGACGCTTACGGCTGTAACGTGTGGTGAACGATATACACAATCTTGAGAACGTGATGTGTTTTTTGTTTTGCATACTTTAAATAATTAATATTTACACCGCGTGCTTTGTCACTCAGAATATTTATAAATTTTGGATTGGTGTCTGATCCGGGAATACTTGATTTAGTATTGACCCTAGCCTCCTCCGCAGGCAACTCTTACATAAAGGCACGAGTGAGAGACTGGTACGGAGGAGAAAAAGGTGACTGAGTGGGGTGGGGGACAGGTAGAGAGGAAAAGGAAGGGCAACTCCGCTTTTCGCTCGCCTCGGCCCCAGTGCCCGCTCTTTTGCCCCTTTCTTGCCCCAGACCCCGGAGACCAGAGTTGCCTGCGGAGGAGGCTATATTGACCCCTCATACAAACTAAAATTTGCGGCAGTAAACTGAAATGCTATTTTATCAAGGGTATAAAATCTCCGTGGGCGACTCCCATATAAAAATGACGGGGTGATGGTCGGAAATTTTGAAAAGAACCCAGAATTACGCTTTGTGGGTGTGACTCGAATTCATTTTCACCTCTAAGAGGTACCAATTCTAAACCAAAACTAGTTCCTGTCATATTTTTCCGGCTTCATACCCTAAAATGTACCGGAATAACTCGAGCTGTGGTCATTTTGTGGTGAGTCAGTGGATGACTCATTTAGAAATCAAAGGCTTCTATGAGGCAACTTATGAATGAATTCACAAGTTAACAAATTAGACTACCGGTACTCTTTTCAAGGTTTGGTTCGTAATCCGTCTCCGAAATCTTCCTCAGTCTTGCTAACCTTGTAAAAGCTCTATTTAGGCCCCCCTCTCTTTTAAGTCCCCCTCTCCAATAAGCCCCCCCCTTTGGAAGTCAGATTTTGTAATAAGCCCCCCCTTTCCGTAAGTCAATATTTTCTGGCGTTCCCGGCAGTCACTTTGTATTGAAATGCTATGTGGTCTTTAATTTCCAGAACTATCGTTGAGTTAGGGTATAAATAACGTTGCATTTGTAAGACGATGATACATAATCCATTTCTTGTTCTGTTCTGTTTTAGTTAGTGGTTTAATAGTAAGGCAGAGTAAAGTTTGAAAAATTAATGTGAATTTTCTCAAAAATTTATGATTTGAAATAAGCCCCCCTCTCTAATAAGCCCACCCCCTTCTAGTCCAGTCCCTGAACTCTCTCTTACCCGCCCATAGGGACTGGAACCCAGCGGGAAAAGAGACGCTGGACTCTCTCTTCTCCCGCTGGGTTCAGACCCTATATAGGGCGGGGTAAAGAGAGCCGAGTTCAGGGACTGGACTAACCCCCTTCTTGAGGCCTAAAATTAAATAAGCCCCTCGGGGCTTAATAGAGCTTTTACGGTATGTTTTTGGTGTTTTCTACAATCTAGTTAACCAATTCTTTCGGTTTTCATCTGACGTCATCAAAATTCTAAAATCTAAACTGTTAATCCTACAAAGCTATTCTTTTTATATCCTCTAGATATGGAAATCATTAATCTCTATGGAAAGTTTGGTATCGATCCAGTGATTCCTTTTGGAAATAAAGCTATTTGAAATTTCAGACGTGATAATAATTTAGAAGTGATGTCTAAACAGATTTGAAGTGAAAGCTAATGATATTAACGGTAGAATCTACTCTACTTTAATTCTTGTGCAATTTTATAGCGGCCATATTTGTGCCCAGGACACAAACATGGCGGCGGCATACTAAATACTGTAATTTTCTGAAAATTCAGTTTGGCAATAACTCGTTTATAATTTGGACAAAACGTTTCTTTCTGCCAGTTCTTTTACCTGTTAATGGGCTCCTGACGATGCAAAAGATGACTTAACTTAATATATCGTAAAGTACTGAGCTCCTTTGATGCCCGCTTTGACTCTGACAATAACCTATAGCCGGATTCTTCGGAGAATCGGATCTCAGACGGTCCGACTCGGCTCGGATCGGACCGTCTGAGAATCCGGCTAAAAATAACCAAGCTCAAACTATTAACACGATATCCAATGTTGGACTTCGCCGCATTGGAGGTTGTTTTCCGCGCCAAAAATAGGAATTTATCCGCTTCCCCTGAATATTGAAACCTTGAAAATCCCATTTTCTTACACACTTGGGTGCCCGGGCTTGGGTGTATCATGAACCGGATTTATTCAGTTCAGCTCAACTGAAAAACGGCATGAATGTTCGACGTTAAAGGAGCTACGTCACGGATGACGCATCTTGAAAAAAATTGCCATTTTTTTCAAGTTCGCCGTTCGCAATCCGTCTTAATCTTCTCCATCCTCAGCCATCCTTGTTCCTGTTTGGTTTATTATCATCTCTTTGGTGTTTTTCTACCTTAGTAAACTATTATTTTGAGGCTTTCTTCAGTTTGAAGGCGATTTTGCACTTTCGCAAAAATGACTTAAAATATCGTGACAGCTTTGTTTAGATGATTAACACGGCGCGCCAACAACTGAGTATGCGGTTGAGGCCGGACTGATACTGAAAGCCGACGACTGTTATTTTTGTCCACCACTTATTTAGAGTATTGCTAATGTTACTGAAGTCGTACGACGCTGAAAAATAGTTAGCCAAGGGTACTTAATCCAAGTGCTAAGCTGTGAAATCCGCCACACCCTAAACTGTGTACGTTTGAGACAACATTCTTATCATCTAAACAAGTGATAATTTGACTGTTGATATATAGCTAGTTTTATGATTAAGCAGCACTGTAGTCAAATAAATGGTATAAAATACAGTCGAAGCTCTCTGAACGGACACTCTCATAAGCGGACAGCTCTACTTACGGCCGCCTTGACAAAACTCTAGCTCACCGGCACAAACTTAGTCTCCCGCGCAGCCGCCGGGGAGGAGCGCGTTGCGTGACGAGACAAATAACGGCTGCGCGGGAGACTAGCACAAACTAACTCTATATTTACACATTCTCGTAAGCGGACAGCTCCAGTTGCGGACACCTTTTCTGCTTCCCGAGGGTGTCCGCTTATGGGAGCTTCGATCGGCTGTAGTCGGGAAGTTTGGTATTTTCTGTATCTTTCTAATATACTTTTAATATAAATCGAGTTTTCGGTAGTCGTGATAGGAATCATGGATTTTAGTCTCAGATCTTTCCAATGAAAGGAATGCAACATGATAAGTTGACGAAAATTCCGCAAACCTCAGTGAACAGCAATACATAATTCCTGTTATCTGTTTATTCTAGTTCTTTGAATCACTATATAAACAGTAATACTCCTAATATGGCTGACTACGTGATTCAGTTTCGACAAATGGTTTCGACAGTTTCCGGGAAGTGTACGGAAACGCGCAAACCGTCAAAGAGCTTCAAAGAGAAAGCTAAGGATGATGCGGCTACATTAATCCCTATCCTATCTAAACATATTGAGCACTTAGTTTCACCGCGTGAAATTTTGAAAATTTGAAATTTTGGTTGAAGACGTCCAACCCAAAAGCCAAGGAAAAAATTTAACGAAAAGACATCGAATGGTCATTTTCCGGTTTTGCCATATCATTTAGGACACAGTTAAGCTGTTTGATCTGTTCACGACAGATTATTTAGCCCATTAAAGTGCACGGAATTTTATTACCCGAATTTGGGAGAGCGAGCATCCCTCCCCAGCCCTCTTTCACTTGCCCCTACCCTGACGTTTTGCAAATCCAAGATGGCGACTATTTTAATAAACTCTCGAACGATCCATCTAAATCGCTTCAAACCGGGCTGAGGAACAGCAAACAACAAATAATACAAAACAGCAGCAAGACAATTTTATTCACAAAACATTTGAATTTATACCATCTAAAACAAAATCGTCGCATTCCCATACAACCTTTTAAAATATAGACTGAAAATTTCGCGCGCTCTGATTGGTTAAAAACCATGTTTTATCAGAGTATAAATCATAGAAAAGCGTGTTTTATCGTTTCGCGCGCGTAAATCTATATTTTAAAGCACATAAAGAAGCCAAAACCATGTATTATACTGTCATAAAACACTCCGGGAATTTGAGAACACTTGAGAAATATAGAAAACACTCGCCTGCGGCTCGTGTTTTCTAAATTTCTCTCGTGTTCTCAAATTCCCGTCGTTACATGGTTTTGACTTCTTTATTTGTTAAATATAAATCGAGTTTTTCGTTCGTGTCGTAAGCTTGGGCTACCTGTGTCCAAAATGTAACAAATTAATTAATAGAAAACAAACGCTTTAGCTATCTTTCTCTTTAGTTTTCTGACGTAGTTCTTACGTCTAAGTATCCATTCTTGAGATAACTTATCTATCGCGCGAGAACAAGAATGGTTTGCATAGCTTGGAGTGGAAACTGTGCATTTGGGAAAATGCTGCAAATTTCAGGAGCAAATCATACCAGTTCCCACAAAATATGTAACAAAGGAATTTTGGAAAGATCCCGACGAAGTTGTCGGCTTTCAGTATAAAGAAGATGAGCATTTCTATCCATTTCCATCTACCAAATTAGTAGACCATGGATTTTGTAAGGTAACTTCAAATGAGCGCGAATTTCATGACGTCATAAGCCTGTACAACACGTCATATCTTCTGTCAAGTTGTATGTAGACATTATGTTGTTGGCATTTAACCAGAAACACTGTCGAGACACACATGCCAAGCCTTGAAATTGCAACTTATGCCGGCGGCCATGTGAACTTGATACTGACAGCATTACTGATAATTAAATGCGAAAAATGTTCCTGATGATTGATTGGAGTGTCAATGTTTTAGTGCTAAATGGAGGAAACGGGTCAAAGCACTAATCTGGGCCTTCGGGGGTTAATTTAATGTGCCAAGGCCATGAAATTCAACACACACTCAGCCTTCGCACAATCATGTTTTGAGACAACATTCCTAAATAAATGCAGATTGCTTCAGGTAGAATTGTGTATAAGCATCTAATAATCTCTCAAGGTTGCTCAAGCGTGGGGGTTGGGGCAAACATAGTCCAAATTTCTCTCAGGAAACTCATGCTTCTGGTATTTGTTATTAGCTTTACCGGCTTGTGTAGTAACCCGGTTTTTAGACAAATCGAGTTCTTGGTATTTGATTTGAACCGTGATTTTTAGTCCCAAATCTTTTTAATAAAAGGAATGTAATACGATTACTTATTTAAACAAAAATTCCGCAAAGAAACACATCGATGCGTAATTCCTGTTTATTTGTTTATGTTTTTTCCCGGATCTGCTGTATAAACAGCAACGTCCAAATATGGTTGCCTGATTTTACAAGGAAATCCGCAAAATCGGAGAGTCTGTAGTAGTACTTTTGTATTTAATTGCAACTTCTCAATTTTGATTAGTTTTCACACCCAATAATGGCAATTTCTTTTGATCAAAACGTCGAAGTCCTGTGCACGCATGTCGGCTTGTCACGCTAAGTGACATTGACGTCATGTACTCCTCTGTGTGGTGTGACATTTATCTAGATTTGCGAGATTACACGTCATTGATGACCAATCATGTTTGGCAGAACATAATAAAG
The DNA here is from genome assembly GCA_029204205.1 of Desmophyllum pertusum. Taxonomy (NCBI): domain Eukaryota; kingdom Metazoa; phylum Cnidaria; class Anthozoa; order Scleractinia; family Caryophylliidae; genus Desmophyllum; species Desmophyllum pertusum. The sequence continues at coordinate 1,005,251 of MU826356.1, forward strand.
GCCCTCAAGAATGTCGCCTATTCTCTCAGGGGTTAATTAGTTATGAAAGCAGCGAGAGAGACACCCCTGCAGTAAATCACTCGAAAGACCAATTATCTTCGATCAAGTCAGCTCTCTGTCTGTCTGATCGCATATTTAATAACTGAATGAACTACACGCTTGTGAATTAGATTCTCGGATTTGTGAAGTTAGGGTGAATTTGACGGCAAGGTTTCGATGAAAACGTCAATATTAGTGATTTAATACTTCGTAACGGCGGAATATTCCAACGTTTGTGTTATTAGAAACCAGCCAACCTTAAAGTTAACCCAACCGTCGTTCGTTGAAACCGTTTGCAGATATGGCCGAACTATCAAGCGATTCACTTGTTGGTAAGTAATCCTAGCTGTAGAGCAAAATTTTTTAATGTGAACCATTGGGATTTTGTCGAGGAATTGAAGTAAATGATTTAGTACGTTGACACGACCTCTAACATCCAACAGTGAGATTTTAGAAGTGTGAACATACGTACGTGAGCGGGGATCGCGAACTCATTGAGCATTTACAAAATTAGATTACAATCATTTGGTTTTATAGGTTCCTTCTCAGTTTGTGCATCGGTTTACTGTTTTTATGCAAGCACCAAACCGTTGAAATGGTGGGATACCAACACTTATTAATATTGTCTTTTGATTCGCAACTATTGTGTATCACTGAAGCGAAGCGAAGGACTCGATCTGCTAATTCGTAAACTTACTCAAAGTAAGTCAGCATGTGGTATACTGTTTGAATCACTTTCCCAAAAAGAAATTCGAGACTCGACTTCTTGATGTGTGATCCACGCGTCTCAGCCTGTTTGATTTCGCCACACACACATGCATGATCGTTACATATAAAATTCGAAAAAACTGAAAGTTTCATTTTCAGAGAGTCGATCAATTGTCAAACCGACGATGAAAAAAAATGTTTCTATGCAATTTTGACAGCAACCATTGAGAAATTATATGTACACATTTCTTGTATGTAATAAAGAATAGGCACGCTTCCCTTTGCGAAGTTTTAGCCACAACTCGGTTAGTAACACCCGTCTAGATCTACAGTTCTAACAAAAACTGAGTAATTTATTCTGCAGTCAGCAGGTTCCACGCTGTTTTGTCCGCAAAGACATAACAATATTATTTTCCTTCGCTTGTATTCCTTCGTGTATTTGCATATCATTGGCTTCTTTAAATAGTAAGTAACTGTTTTTGTAACTTTCTTTATTCTCTGTTTTTCCTTTTCGTATATGTTCGATTCAGGTTTTATAGGAAAACATTTTATACGGTCTAAAGAGTTAACTATATATTTGGATAGATTGTCATTGATACAGAGAAAACCATGTATTTATAGCGCGTCCTTGTAAATGTTTCATACTTCGTCGCCAGACAAGCTTAACGTTGATAAACAGATAAAGATGGCAGCTGAAAACATGCATAAGTCGATTCGCGAAAAAGTTCTATTTTATTAAAGTCGATGGACTCCCTAAGGCCTAAAATATTACTTTTTGATATTAGGAATGAGATTATGCGACAGCACTGTGAATCAATATTTGAATAAAATATAAACAGCATTTATAAGTTTCTTTTTAAATTCAAGGCCTGAAAATGAAATGGTAAAAGGAATATTATTTGATGAAATGCATTCTGTATTGTCGTGACATGTCGGATATAGAGTAGTCATATTGAAATATACGATTTAATTATTAGATTTCATTCATTCCTTCATTCACTGAGAAAATGAATTCAGAGGCTGATTTGCCTTAGAGGAATATTCAGGAGATGAAACCAAAATTAAGTGGCACTCAAATTTCGGAATATAAATTCTATGTAAATGGCTCTTTATATTATATATATTTTTTGTGTGTAACTTTTGAGAATTTTCAAACTTAGCGGACATAATTAAAGGGTGTGGAATTATGCTAGGTTGTGCGAGCCCCGCTTTTTATAAAATATTTTATTTTCATTTTTTATTTGTTGTCATTTAGGTTTTTTTTCTTGAAGTTTAAAAATATATCAATACAGTTATAGAGGCTCTGTGCCAGTGTGTAAAGAAAGGAATTTCTTAATGCAGTTATAAAGAAAAAATATTGACATATTTTGATAAATGTTGGTTTTCAAACAACAATATTTTTCAAGCTCATTAGAATATCCATTGTGCAATGTGAGAAATCTACAGATGACATTTTGTTGTTGCTTGTCGCTTGGCAATATTAAGCGATAAATAGCAATGATATTTAGAGGGGTTAAATTTATATCAAACTTTCCATGTCTTTAACTACATAATTTGATTTTTATATTTATTACAATAGAGTATTCTTTTTTGATTGGGAGCTGTTTTGTATTGTTTTCATTTCTGTAGATTTCACTTTAGATAAGTTAGAAATTCCAAGATATGAAGATTAGAGACTATTTTACTAAATCCCCTCACTGCACTATCTAGTAATGATATTAGTTTTCTTTTGTAATAATACATTTAAAATTAAGGACACTTTGATGTAATGAGATGGAGTTCAATGTTTTTAAAATTCCAGATCTCTGGAGAGTAAAAATTATTGCCTATAAATGTCGCCAATGTGTAATGAAATATTACTGATATTGTCAGAAATTATATAATTTATGCTTAGATGTTAATTTGTAATTTCGGTGCATGTTCAGACTTATCAACTTTACCTACTGAAAAAAACCCACTCACATGTATTCCTCGATACTTCAGTAATTACATGCTGTAATAAGTCCAAGCAGTGAATGACGAATGACCAAAATTCACAAAAAATTTCAACGGATTACACCGAGAATTTCGACATTGATTACCGGAATAAATTACCAGAATAAATTGTTGGCCCGAAGGATTTATTCTGGTAATTTATTCTGGTATTCAATGTCGACATTCTTGGTGTAATCCGTTGAATTTTTTTTGTGAATTTTGGTCATTTGTCATTTTGCTTGGACTAATTATAGTATGTGATTACTGAAGTATTGAGAAGTACATGTGAGTGGGCTTTTTAAACGGATAAAGTTGATAAGCCTGAACATGCGCCGAACCGTGAAACACTCCTTTAACTGTAGTTACAGTTTTTTAATTAATGTCATGCAATCTACACGTACTAATTTTAAGAGTTAGGTAGTGTTGAAACCAATCTTTTTTTCTTCTTTCAAATTCATGCACAATTTTGTTGTTTGTTTATTAAACTTTATTTTGTCTACTAAAAAGTTTCTTTACATCCTGCAATTCACTGTTCACAATTCACTAAAAGTCACAGACTCAAAAATTAACTTCTTCTTCAAAGTTTGTAGCTCAAATATTACAGCAAGCAAATCAAAAGCCAAATATAGCTATCCTATATATAGCTATCCTCGGCTTCTGATTGGATTGTATGTGCATACAAAAGAATGTGAATTAGTTAACAGTGGTCACACTTTTGGACTCCTTGCTGTAAATTATAATAAAAGTCCGTAGAACAAAGTTGACTTGTGGAATAATTTAATATTAGCATATTCATTCTTATTCATGTATGTTTCACAAAAATAGCAAATTTTATTCCTGTAAATATCAAAATAATTGAAATGACTAAAAAGGAAATAAAATTACAACAACAGCAGTTATTACAGTTGAGCCCGCAGTCAAATATTCTTTTGTTTATAAAAAGTATGCAAACGAGTTAGGCTCGATTTCCGCCGCTCTCTCGAGTCGTCTTCGTTCTGGCTCATTTTCCTGAACAGCGGCTGGTAATCTGAGCCTACAAATGAGGCTAATGGGCCAATACAATGCCAGATTGACCCTTTCGCCTCGTTTGCATGTCAAACGGAAAACAATACCAGATTGACCCTTTCGCCTCGTTTGCATGTCAAACCGCTGACATCTGTAATAACTGCTATTCAATCACGTCATGTGACATACGTTGTACTGTACATGTAGAAACTCAAAGTATATAGGTAATAACATTCTGTTTTTGTTTATTATTTTTTTATTATAATTTTATTATATATTTTTTTATTGTAATTCCTATTGGTGACACAGTTTATTAATGTGAAGTTTTTCTGGAAATATTTGTGGATTTGTTTTCATAATATTGCAACACCCGTGGGAGTCTTCTATAAGAAATCAATTTTGATTGGTTGTTAATAATTGGTAGCATGCAATCATACGTGTACTCTTATGCTTTAGGGCATTAAGCTTATGTTTACAATAAATTAATTCATAGGGACCTGTGTTTTACTACAAGTTATAATATTATGACTTAGTATTATCATTTTAATTTTGGAATATTGTTTTTACAAATTTAATTTATAAGTGAACTTTTTTTAGTTATTTTTATGTTTCTGTTTTCTTTTTTTAATTTGAAAGAAAAGTTTATTTTGTGAAATTTCCTTTTAACTTCTATTTAATGATAATTCAATTTTCTGGCTTTTAAATAATTCAAAATGATTAACAATTGAATAGTTTTTCTAAGATGTAGAAATGGAAGTGTCATAAATAATAAATGTGTTTGCAAGCATAAATCTTCTCCAGTTCATGTAAGACGTAAGATGGTAACATGGCTTCAAAGCAATTCTGTGTGAGTTTGACGTATTGTTCTGGCCTTACATGATACAGGTTTCAATAATTATTTCAAATGTTGCTATTTACAGCTTATGTCATTTGATAATTTAGTTTTAAACGACTATAGCATACCCTGCTTTTATATTTTTAAGGAAATATGTTTATTTTTTAAAATATTATTGTCCTGTTGTGGTTTTTCAACATCCATCGTGAACATACATGAAGTAGATTTGTCAGTATATCTTTAGAATATGGAATTTTAATTTAAAAGTCTTTATTAATGTGCTAAAACATTTGCTTCTATACTTTCAGGTGCTAATGAATTTAAAATCTGTTAAAAAGCTGTGTAGTTTATTTTAACCAAAACAAAGACCTGCAGATTTTTTCACGTACATAATATTTCACTTTGTGCAACCAAATTATAATATTTTGCATGTAATAATTCATAGAAAAACATTTTTATAAACTTATCACATGCAATTTTTATTTTATTTTAATCATTATGATTTTTTTTATATTTATATTGAATTATATTTTTACCCTTAATTTTAAAAAAATTCTGTTATTATAGAAAATTAATATTGAAAAGGATTGTAAAGTTTCCTGTTGTCTAAAAGGAAAGTTTATGAATTGTGAGATAATGTGCATCATAGTTAACAGTCATGTTTCAGGGTGTACAAAGAAATACTATCCACTGGTTTATTACAATAATTATGTCCAAACAATTAAAAGGAATGAATATTATGTAAATATAATTACCACATTTGGGCAAAATCACTGTTAGTAATGTCCTTAGATTCATTGTCAAGAATCTGCTACAGCGGAGAAGGTGATTTTAAAACACCCTAACAAACCATCAATTTTAAGGTACGACGATCACCCCCGTCACTTTTATATGGGAGTCCTCCCCCCTGGATCTGATGTAGTTTAAGTAAATTCTTATTAAGAAATCTTGATTGCTTATAACTTTCCACCCAAAAAAAACTGATTGGAGTGACCTTGAAGCAGGGTAAAATAAAAATGTGTTTATGGTACAAAAAATCCTGGTGTTCCAGTATCTTGCATTTTGGGTAAATACCCCACATTTTCCCAAAAGAGTTTCAGAAATTTTTTGAATCATTTGATTTCCATATGAAAATTTGGCTAAATATTCACCGGACTCGTTTTCATTAAGCTTCAAGGTAACATATATCTGCTAGATTTTGCTAATTCAGTGTTATTAATTTCTACTTCACAGAATTTCATACAGGACTTTTCAAATTAAGCACTTTTCTTCAGAACGTTCTGCCAAAGGAATCACTCAGCTTTGAAGCTGACACGTATAGAAAAGAATGCATCACCGTTGTAGAAGGAATGAGTAATTCTTTAAACAACATGAAGAACAACAACCTGACGAACAACAACCTGAAGGAAGACAGTCTTCTAAATGCTGGACTGTCAATCTCAAGTCAATCATTGAATGATACAAATAATGAGTTTGATGGCATCGGTGAAGAGGGGATTACTCGTAGTGGTTCTCTTCCAGATATGTCCAGTTATGGCCAATCTGAGGATGCAGAACCCTGGCAAGCAAGTGGAAAAAAGAAGGTGCATTTTTAGTTGTTTTTTTTTTACCTTGAGTTTAGTGACCTAAAGTCATTACTTTCAGGAAGAAGAAATCTGTCTACAACTAGCAGTGTTCCTGATATAAGAGAAGGGTCTCAGGTGCAATTCCTCATTGACACCTTGCTATCTGGAACCCTGCAACTAGTCTTGAGAAATATTTAACAAATTGACATCAGTTTTTAATGCATCTGTCCTGTTATTGATCATGAATTTTGTCATAACATTAGCTGTGGATCGCCTCGTGGATCCACAGACTACTTTGACAATGTTATGACGAATTTCATGATCAATAACAGGACAGACGCATTAAAAACTGACGTCCATTTGTTTTTTACAATAACAACAGGCCAAAACGATCAAGTTTAGAAAGTGAACTGAATTTGTTTTAGCCGAAATGATTCCGAGAATCACAGCTTAACTTTGTGAACTTCAAATTACGTACAATATTATTATTATTATTATATAACTCGAGAATAAATTTCTTAGACAGATTTTCTGAAATTAACCTTTATTCCATTCGGAAATTCTTGTAAACCTGCTGAAATATTCCCAAGTTCAGTCCACTCTTATTTTTGAAGATCGGTGCGCAATGGCGTCATTCATGTGTCTGTCTTCTTATTGACAATAAAAATTAGCCAATGAGTGCGCAATAATTTTGACAGTTAATTGTAAAAATTACTAGTTCCCTTGTTCACCCACACACCAGGACATCAGGTGAACTGGAAAATGAATTACACAATTAAATGTAACTTAGTATCAGATTAAAACACCAGAAATTAAAATATGCTTTGAATTCAAGTTATTTTTAAATTGTTGTAAATAAATATATAAAAGTTTAAAATTACTATGTTAAATGTACGTAGCAGAGCTTCTAATCTCTAATGAAATACTGATAACATTCAAATAAATTTCAATGCTCCATCCTTTGACCATTTTAGTCACTGTGGCAAAGAAGAATAACGTTTTTGGCAACTACAGTTACTTTTCTAAAAAAGTCACAAAATTGGCAATCAGCTAGTGCATTTTATATTCAAACATAGTTTAGTCTATTTTTTAGATGAATAGGCCTTTTCAAGAGAGAGATAAATAAAGAAGTGATCAATCATTTAATTAAAGAAATAAAGCTTTAAATTCTTGTACTAGCTTTTGTTTACCTTTATATTGGCACTAAAGGCAGGAAAATTTATATGAATTAGCTCTTGCTCATCAATGGTCAGTGGTAAATACTTCATGTAATATTAAATGATGTGTACATATATCTTCTTAAATTTGGCTTCCATATCAGGATTGGTGAGTGTTTTGATAATGGCAGCTAAGCAGGGAATAAAAAGTAAAAACTTGGTGCAAACAGCATAGTTTTCAACTGTTAACAAAATAAATAAAGAAGTGATTTTATTAATTTTGACTACACATTAATTCCTTCCTAAATTTTGAAACTTAAACTCATTAACACTTATTATTCTTCCCTCTAACCTCTAACCTAAACAGGCTTCTTATTTGTCAAACAAATACCTGGATCATGAAGAACTAAGCCTAAATGACTTGCGTGAACTTGTTATTTATCATCCGATTGAAGATGATGATGATGATGATGAATCAGACAACGATGACAATGACAATGATCACAGTAATTTAGCTGTAAATACATCAAGTGAATTAAACTCATCTAATCGTTCCCCTTCTAAACGAAGGAGTCGACGCAAGAGAGACAGTGCAGCTTTATTTGACATTTCTCTCGAGGATTTAACTGAGCCAGATTTTGCAGGAATCCTCAAAGAAAAACACAGCGAAAAATTATGGTGGTGTGTTCTTATCGATCAACACTTGTGCATATTTCCTTCACAAGATCCAGATGAAGTGGCATATGATGTTGTTATCATGCCTTGTTGTCAGATCTCATTGGACGATCGACTTATGCGCACACCTGTGTTTAGACTGACCCAGTCCGACATGACACCATGGGTTTTTGTTGCTTCTGACAATGATGAACTGAAAGAGTGGATGAAAGTTCTTACGATAGCAGCATCAGCTGGTAAACATTCATCCATCGAGGCCACAAATTCAGATGAAAAACAACTCTCTGCTGCCCCACAAGCAGCACCTATAATGCGTTCAATTATGGAGGAAGAAGAAGAAGAAGAGGAAGAAGAAGAAGAAGGACAACAACAACAATCAACACTTTGCCCTTTAAAATCAGAAGTTTATCCTGTTTCTGTTCAGTTGTACAATAATTCTTCTGGGTTAAATAAGGTAAAGGGACCTAACTATAATTTATATAAATGCTTAAATCTTTGATAACCATTACTAATATTGGTTTAAATTGAATTAAATTATTGTTTGTCTTAATTAACTGTTAACCTCGGAAATTCCTTACTAAATTAAGATTCTTTTTGACTTTCTATAAATTTTTTTATAAAAGCAGGCAGGTTGTGAGAATATTTTAGAATCAGTTTTCTGAATAAATTATGCAAGGTATTAAGTCTGAAAAACTGTAATTTTCATGCTGACTTAATTCTAAAGGATTAAATTGAAAATTCCATTTAGCCCCCGTTTAAAATTGTAACCATATTAAAGTTAAAGTCCTCTTTTACATGTAACATGAATTTATTATTTATTTACTAGCTCTGGTAGCATTCCTTTAGCCAATCTACCGTAAATCAGGTCTATAATGCAATCAAACATTTGATTTTCTGCTGTTCCATTTGCAGATCTAGATAAACTATTACATCTGAGATATCAATCCAAATGACCACGCATGTTATAGAAGTTTTTTTTATATAACACTTTTAATTATTATACAGGTACATGTTTGTAAGAAAATAATATATACAGTTACAGTTGGTTGTACAGTTACACTTTATAATAATAATAATATTACTTCAAAACTACAGTTTACTTCAAAACTACATATATTTACACTGAAACAAATACAGTACATATCAGTTCCAATACATTACATGTGTATAATAAAATAATATTTATCACAGTTAAGTCACAATTACAAAAAGGAAAAGAGAAAAAGAGAAACAGCAACAACAACAACAACAACAACAAAAGTAAAAACAAATATATATATGGAATTGGTCGGACATGCCTTAGAATATAGTTCTGGATTATTCATTCTGTTGTCAACAAAGTATATATAACTTAAGACCTATATCCTACATGTTGCATGCATAAATCGTTTTTGAGATTTTTGTTCCAGGAGGAGCGGTAAAATGTGCAGTTTCAGAAAATATCCATTCCCACCTCAAGGAAGGTCATTGAAAATTCCAAGGAGGAGGAGGGGTCTCAAAAGCCATAATTTTTAAAGGAAAGAATGAAGCTAAACTGGAAATATAAATCAATAATTATTATTCCAGGGGCGTGGAGGGTTCAACCCCCCAAAACCCTTCACTGAGGGGGAGTATGGATATTTTCTGGAACCACACAATTTGAACAATCTAGATAATCTAAATTGGGAACTGGATTTGATAAAAGGAATGCTTACCTAGCTGTCTTTACTGCATCTTTCTAATTTTTCTTAATGCTGTCATTGTTATTAGACGTAAACATGTTTCTTGAGCAACGCAAATCATTTCCCTTTAAAAATTGAAAGACTGATCAGAGTGGCACCAAAACAAAGTTGAACACAGGTTATAAATTCTAACTGTTATCATAATAAGTTGACAATTCAATATTATAAATATCATCAAAATAACACTTGATCAGATTAGAATGATTTTGGGTGAAAATACGGCGTGGGTGTAGCAGATATGGAATCAAGATTGCGACAATAATTGCCAAAGTGCAACATTATTATAATGATGTCTTTTAATGGTTTAACAATAACATTATTTTGTTCATTATCGATATCAGTGAGTTCATTACATGCATAACCCTGATATAAATAATAATAAACTTCTGTTGTCATAAGCCAGCAAAATGGTCCATAAACATGTATTGGGATAAAGCCCTGTCTGCACACCCCCAAACCACAAAAAAAAAGTTGCAGATTTAGAGATTCCCTGAATTATTTGTTGCCACTGTGTCCAGCCAGTTGTCTGTTGTCAAGTGCCAATATGTGCACTTAAACTAGAATATCCAATTTTTATATTGGGATCACATTTATTTTATTATAATGTAAATTTGGCACTTTGGACTGAAAAATGTTGTTTTTGTAAAGAGGAACTTGTTATATAAGGATTTGTTTTTATATAGTACATTTGAAAGGCCAATCAATGTCTTTCCGGGATTATGGCTGGTTTCATGAAATTTGTTTCTTATATCGAGAGGTTCATTTATCATTATCAGGTCACATGTATGTGCATTATTAATTGAATTAAGGAGAGCTTAGACGTGATATTTGGATATTTCAGTTGGTATGAGATGTAACCTTGATAAGACTGATGCCACCAAAATAATCTGATAATATTACAGTTGTTGTTGTATTTTGGAGTAAGGAAGATGGTGCATGGATGGTGGAAAGAAATCTGTTGTTTTGTAAGGAATATGAGTTTTTTTCTAGTATTTAAGCTTTGCAAATTCAAGTGAACTACAAGTAGCACATCAGTTCGATCGAAAAAGGCAAATTTCAATGCAAATGGTGTGGTTATCTGTTACTCGATTTTCTTAACCCAGATGTTACTAGTTCAAAATTATCTTGCCGATGTGTAACGTGTATCAGAAATTTAATAGCTTAATTTATATTATGTTAATTTCAGTGTGTATTTCATTTGTTCAGCTATTTCCTGTAAATTTTACTCATTTGTGTACAGACTTTGCATCCAAACTCCTTAAACTACATGTACACAACAGGTCGTGTGGCAACTGTATTCAAAATCAGTCGCTGTATTGCCCTAATATATATAATTGAAAAATTGACAGAAAATGGTCAAACAAATAACATTCATTTTGTGTTCCTCTTGTTAAGATTAGCTGAACAAATTAATTAATACTTTGGTTGATTTTCTAGAGTGAAGACGATCCTTCAGTAGGCTATGTGAATGCACCAGAGTCTCTGGAAAATGGCACAGAGAAAAAAGAGTTTCCTGAGCTACCAAAGAGACCAGATGAAGTTGATGGTGAGCAATTTGGAGACGATGTTTATGAAGCAGTGGCAAACTTAAAGTCTGGTAATAATAATAATGGTGGACATGAAGAGTTCCAAGACGATGGCTTTGCTACAGATGAGTTTGAATCAGGCTCTTCAGATGGTGGCGATATATCACCGAATCCTCAAGCACAGCCAGTACAACAGAAAGGTACAAAGAGGAAACAATTCTTTAAGTGGCTTAAGAAAAAAGCAAAGAAGGACAAGCTCTTCTCCAGCCCCAAGGATGGCGTTGCCTTGGCAGGGTACGCACACAAGTCAAATGATAGCGCCAAACGCTGGTTCTTGATCAGAGAACAGAAGCTGCATTGTTATAAGGCAATCAAAGATGATGACCCTGAGATAACAGTGGATTTAGATGGAAGTGAAATCAAAGCAGGAGAAGAAGAAAGAAGTAAGCTTGCCATTCAGGTGATCAGAGATGGCTCAACACATTTTACTCTTGTTGCCAAGAGTGCAAAAGACTGGGAGCGTTGGAAAAAGGCTTTCTTGATAGAATCTGGATTCATCAAGCTTGCTGTCTCACCAACAGATACAAGTTCAGGGGTTTTTGATCAAGAGGATGAAGATGATTATGTTACTCCCATAGTTTCTCCAGGTTTCGAAAAGAAGTTATCAACGCCAACAGAGATGCCAGATATACTCATTCAACCAGCAAACAGTAGTCAAAGTGTGGACGATGAAGAGGATGAAGACCTTTACATGGAGGTGGTACCATCAACTCCTGATGAGAATTTTAAACCAGTATCTCCATCATCAAGTCAGCTGGAGTTGGGACCACTGCCCCCTGTTCCCCCTGATCTACCACCTGATCTACCACCTCGGAGAAACCCCGAAGGAGCAGAGGAGGAAGCAGACAGTGCAGAGAGTGGTGATAATTCTGGGGCGTGTGAGGAGATTTATGAAGAGGTGTCATCCTCAGTGGCACATGCTGACAAAGTCATTAAATGGGATGGGGTTATTAGCCCTACAAGCGTTCAAAACAAGCCTTCAGATAAAGCATCAAGCAAAGGTCAGTACACTCATCTGATTGCTGGTTGATTTTTGTTTATAGTCACGTATTATCAGTATAATATGTAATTACTTACTTACGCTTTGATAGCCTTGGTTGTGAGAAGGGTAGTCGGCCTTGTAGTCTCCAGAATCCTCCGGCTTTCACCACAAGGCGTCATCCGTCTTCTTCGCAAAGAACCTTCTCTCCCAAGAGCTGAGACGACTTGAGTTATTCTTGAATGCGTTTCTGTAGCTGGGTGCTTTTTTACGGGATGGGGTTGCTGGCCCCACACCCAACCCTCCTCCTTTCTCATCCGGGCTTGGGACCGGCAATGGTGGAGTTATAATATGTAATAGGACTACATAATTGTTGGACTACTCCAATTAGGGAAATAGTTGGAATAACAAAAATGAATTCTTCTGACTGGCAAATTAGACATGTAGCCTTTTTCAATCTGGAAGAACAGTCATGCAGAGGACTTTTTAAAATCCAATTATTTCCTGAATGGGGCATGACCTTGTTATGCTGCATATTATAAATGAGTGAATGCAGGTCTTGCACTTGCACCAGACTACTGACTAATAATAATAATAATATTTAGTATTTATATGGCGCAAATTAACATATGAATATGATCAAATGCGCCTTACAATAAAAGATATGCTATGATTATGAGTAATTTAAAACTAAAATATTTTACAATTATGTATAGGACTATAAAGTTAAAAAGCTAAAAATCGGGCCTAGTAAAAATGTGTATAAAATATCAAGAGCTATTCATACGCCTTTCTAAATAAAAATGTCTTCAATTTGGACTTAAAACGGTTAAAATTGTCCTCCTCTCTTATTGCACTCGGTAATTTGTTCCAAAGTGATGGTGCAGCAGCGGTAAAAGCCCTGTCACCAAGTGTCTTCTTTCGTTTTCGTCGACGGTGGAATTAACAGAAGTTCAGAATTGGAGCGAAGACCATACATGGAAGGATTCTTAACTATGTGGTACATCACATACATAGAGTATGTGAAATAAACCTGATGTAAACCAGGACATTGTTCTCTCTCTCTATAGGTCCTATGCCTGCTGGTGTATCAGATGGCACTATTGAGGACAGTTCTATCACAGCATCGTCATTTCTGGACAGTTCTTCAAAGCCCTTTGCTGGAAGACTCAATTCAGCCGATGGAGCGTGGTGTGCAAAAGTCAGCGATAAACAGCAGTATCTCCAGATTGACTTAGGTAATAGCAGCTGTACAATAAAATGTAAATCTGATCAGTCCTTGCAACGAAGCATAAGCATAAGCACAAGAAAAAACTTTCCATTCTTCATGTGCTCATTACTTAGCAGGGATGGCTGAGTGTAATTTTAAGTGGGGGGGGGGGGGGGGGCTGACATTTGTATGGAGAGAGGATATTCAAATTATGGTGTTCTTAAACACAGTAACTGTTTTAACAGTCTAAACAACATATTAATTAACAATAATCGTTAATTAATATGTTGTTTAGACTGTTAAAACAGTTGCTGTGTTTAAGAGCACCATAATTTGAATATATAGCAATTAGTTCGAAGTTTCTCTCAGACGATAGTTGGCGAGGGGCGAAGCCCTGAGTGAACAATCAAAAGTCGATAGAAACCAAGAGCGAGCTGTTTAATATTATTGTTTTAGCATTACCATAGCCCATAGACTGATCTATTCAACAAAAAAGTTCAATCAAAGTGGTTTATTTCTTCGTGATTTTGGCAATATTTTTACTTGCATGCGCTCCCAGGGCAGTCTATCGAAAGTTAGTAAAAATTTGCTAGTATACTTAATGCAAATGAGACAATCTGATTGGCTGAGCTACTCGTATACTATCAGCCATTAGTGTGCAGTGGCTGGAGGTCTTCTACAAAATTGCGGTTTCTTCTTGTTTCCCCGAAATTTCGGAGGAGTTAGAATTATTACTAGACAATTATGATTTTTACTAAAACAATTAGATTATTCGCTCTCAATTTCTATGATGCAATAGTTGATTCGGCCTGCGGCCTGGCATCAACTATCACATCATAGAAATCTTGAGCTTATAATCTAATTGTTAATTAGACTGCTTTTGCGTAGCCAATCAGATTGCGATCTCGGTCACTGGGTTATGCTAAGAATAAATTAGCATGTCCCTAGCCTGTTTATGTAGCTTATAATGGAAATCTCGCTTCAGGAGAAGGTCGCTGTATGCATTCATCATTGATTTCATGTATGTTTTCTATCTATCTTTAGGTGAGGTAACCAAGGTTTGTGGAGTGGCATCACAAGGAAGACCAGGCTTCGTAGACCAAGGAGGCGGTTTGTGAAGACTTACACCCTCGCTTACAGCAAGGATGGGGAAAAATGGACAAATTATAAAGAATTTGGGTTAGCCAAGGTAAAACGTTTGTTTGATTGATGACATAACTGGTTGTTATGGTGACCGTATAACTTCTATAGGCTTAGTGATAAACACAGTGCCGGGTCTATATGTTGTCAGAAGATAATACTATCTAGAGGCAATGCAATTAATAAATAATTTCTAATCGTTAGTGCCATTTAAGTTCTTGATGCATATGTACTGTACATGCACTTGGAATGTGTGGTTCCACAAAATATCCACACCCACCCCAAGGAAGGTCATTGTAAATTCTGAGGGGGAGGGGGTCTCTAAAGCTAAAATTTGTAAAGTAAAATATGAAGCTAAACTGGAATCTCCCGAGGGGTGGGGTTCAAACCAGAAAACTAGAACAACACAATTGTAGATTAGAGCCACCAGTGTTAATTCTACTGGGTATAATATGTTCGAAATTTCACACGATTGTCTAGTTAACACATACTGTAGCTATTAAATTTCAGTTTCTCAAAATCTTCATTTTGTCATGGTAACACCATTAAACGTGACTGCTTATGTGAAATTTTCTACGGTTTAATACTATTGTTCCTGCTGACAGGTTTTCCAGGGTAATCAAGATTCCGAGACAGTAGTGACTAACATGCTAAAGATGGCAGTGAATGCTCATTATGTGAGAATTAAGCCCCAGTCTTGGCACAATCATATAGCAATGCGTGCTGAGGTCTACAAAGGAGAAGCCAGTAAGTGACTAACTAAAATTCTTTAAAAAAACCCTTAATTTTTCTCTATACAAGTACTTGCATGAATTAGACATAAGCACAACTACAGGTTGTATATGTTGTGGTTTAAATTTATTTTTGGTTTTAATTTGTCAAACGGTTTGATTTTTATTTTCCTGTCGCATATCATTACCATAATCTAACACAAGGTTAAACAAAAATTAAACTGGTTTGAAACATTTTACAAACCAAAAACAAATTTAAACCACAACATATACACCAACTAGTGAATAGCTAATCTCCTTTGCAGCCGTTATTTGGGTCACCAGGCACTGCTTCTTGGAAGTGTTGCACATGGCGACCCAAGTAATGGTTGTGAAGGAGATTAATTAACCCTTTCTGTCCCAAGATTTAAAATATATTATAGTTTTGTTTACAAATGCTACAAATTCCTTAAATTGTAAGTTATCAGAATTCGTTGGTACCTCATGTATATCAAGACAATATTCTCAAGTTGATGGTTTCCTTTATAATTTTTCATCATTTCTGTGCTTGACAATGTATTGAATGATATAAAATAGCTGTTGATATAAAATATTACACATGCTACTATATATTATTATGTATTAATTTAGTAAAACATACAGTTGTTTGTGGAAAGTCATTGATTTTTTACATGTACGTTCTTAATGGCATATTGGCCTTGATGGCTTTTATGACATTTGAAACCGATGACGGCCGAAGATTTTTGGTCGAAACGTCTTGAGTTAGTTTTTGAACTTTGTACATAACGTTCAGTACATTAGTCAGTGTCAGACACAGTTTAGATTTTGCCTTGATTGTTGTTTTGCAGGCTCTAAACTGACTGCTGGAATCCACAAACTCGCGGACACCCTCACCAAAACAGGAAAAAAGAAATCGTCTGACAGACAAAATACTTCTCCAACGTCTCCAACGGAAAACCTTGACGGGGAAGATCACAAAGCAACAAAGTCTCCGTTGGAAAGAAAGGTGTCATTTGACGAGAAGGTCAACTATATTGATCGTCCGTCCTCTACAGAAAGTCTTTTGGATGGAAATAATGAAAACAAAGATGCAGTCGGTGTTCAGAATGATGGTGCAAATGATGATTATCTTCAGTTGGTTAGAGAACCCAGCAATGAGGAAAAAGAAGTTGAATTGAAAGTTCAGCAGAAAATAGAGGCACTTCGAAAAGGGGAGGATGGTTCTCAGCCGGTTAGTAAATTTCCAAACTATACACTGCAACAACTTATTATACATGCAAATGTATGAAATTTTGACATCATCACTATAACTTATAGTTATGCTTCAAACACATTTTATGACACGAGTTATAGTTTTGTTACACATAAATTCCGAATAAATATTGTTGAAAAGTAACTAATTAAGAGATATATTGAGTATAATTTTATTATATTGTGGTTTACAAATAAATTTGTTTTTGGTTTGAAATTTCATGTTTATATTTGTTTGTTTCAGATTATGTAATAAATATGAGAAAAGGGGAAAAAAAGATTACCGAATTTCCAACCAAAAGAAATTTAAACCACAGCATACATGTATTACAACCTTGAAACTTGCAGACATCTATTGTGAATATTATGCATTCTTACAGTGTAATTGTTCCATTTAATTATTTATTTGTGAAAAAAGTGATAAAAGAAAAGTATTTTGGGTGATTCATGCACTTACATTATTTTTTATAGCTGTTAATTATTTTGTAGTTTTACTTTCATAAGTATCATGTGAGCATAATTTGTACTAATTGGCAACCATTTAACAGAAATGTTCGATTACATGTGAAAATTAGCCTGTCACAAAATATTTTTGCCGATTTATATTAAAATTGCTTACTGGTTGTAGTTCGTGATAGAGGTAAATTAGGTGTTAATTAGTTTGTCACATGTTTGGATAGGAGGTACCAATTAACAGGGTTCAAAATATCCAATAGCCCAGTAGGTAAGGCTATTGTAATAATGATAATTGGGCTATCTACTAGTGAAAAAATAAAATAAAAATAAAAAAAATGGAAAAATCTTTAACTAACTTTTTATTAGTTATACATTGTATATCAGTGTAGGAATTGTGGCTACTAGATCTACAGAGTTACTAGCCTGATGGCTTAATTGATTGAGCCCTAAAGATGTACAACCTTGCATGTATAAAGTGTTAATTACATGTCATGCTTTAGCAGCTTCTGTTCTTGCAAATTATATGTAAGATAAGGTTCTACCGTGCTGTTGTATTAAGAGCCTATTTCTAAATAATAATCCGAGAAGATACCCTTTTATGAACTAAGGACATTTTTTCGTATGCCAATACCATGTCTGTCTCTATAAATTATAAGCGCCACTATATTATTGTGAGTATAAAATAACCTGGTGTTTGATTTGGCAAAGACAGATTTGAATATTTATTTTAACATCATCACGTTTTTCTTGTTCTGTTTTAAGCTTGGGAGACATGAAGTATCACGAGGCATCTTGGCCAAGAGAAGTTTGTATGAAAACAATAAACAAAGTGGGCCGAACGCTGAGGACAAGAAAAACAGTACACCAAAGGCTAGAAAAGAAAATGTGTTGATAACTAAGAAAGAAGTCGTTCTGGAGAAGAAGGATGCTAAAACAGGAAAATCTGACAGTACAGTTTACAAGCGAGACAGAACGGATTCAGAGTCTCATCAGGGTAAACCTTTTGCATCCATTAGCAAAGTAGCTATGCTCTTTAATTATTTTATAAACTTTTATAGAATTAAAAACAAACAAAGGAATAAAAATAATTAGAGGAATGTTAGTTGAAAAATTGAAAAAAAAAAAAACAATACTTAAGGCTGGTTGTTCAAAGTAATGCAATTCACTATCTAGTGGTTAGCTTTGTTGGTTTTGTTAACTCTTAGCTAATGGATAGTCATTTGTTCCGCTGAGCAGGTTTTTGATAGCAAAACACAAGTTTTTCTCATAAATTGTTGCAACAGTGTTATTTGTTGTTGTTGTATTTTTGTTGCCTGGAAACATTTTCTCTTTGTGAGGGCTGATAAATGCTTTCAAAAAGACTATCAAGTGGATTACCGATTCCATTAGAGTAGTTTTCAATTGAGTGTCGTAAAACCTAAACCAAAGCAATTACAATGGCCAATCACAACAAACGTAAACAACGCAATGAACCAATGAGAACTCGAAGCAAATACACGTAATCGGCGCTAAGCGCGGGAAAACGCGTGCGACCAAGTCACAATTTGTTTTAGTTTTGGATCAGATTGGTTGAGTAGGTGGCGCGAGTGTTTTAAACCAATCACAGAGCGACTAGTAAAGAAAAACCAAAGCAATGCCACTTGCAATACTCAATTGAAAATCGCTCTAGTCATGTTAAATTATATTGTGTTAACATTACTGGATGAAAAGTAATGAGGAACTTTTATAAAAATTTCATTTTCCAGATAAAGAAAGAGAAGAGTTGGAAAAAACAGAACAAGCTTTTCAAGACTATGCCAAACAACTTAAAAAAGAGGGTGGTCAAGTTGTAAGAGAAAAGAGACATTCCATTGTCGCTCTTAACAGACTGAATTTTGAAGACCCGCGGACTGTTACACAAACTAAGGAGAACTTAAGTTATCCGGCAAAAATGGAGAGTTTGCTCAAAGAAAAACAAGAGCTCTTGAAAAAGATGGAAAACCTGAAAAAGAGGATTACAGTTGCCAAGGACAGGAAAATATTCTTTACTTTGTCCACCACCAGGTCTAAAGCTACTGTAGATGCTGATGCGGAATTCCACGAATCTCAATACGACTTAGCAAAGACAAAGAAAAGGCTGTTAGAAATTGAGAATGAAACAAAAAATCTGAAAGTGATGGAGTTAAGGTACCAAAAGACACCTGAAAAACAAAATCCAAACAAGCCTCTCCAACGAAAAAATAGCAGGGAGTGTAAACTTGCATCAGTAGACATCACACCTAAGGTCGTTTCCCCAGTGGCATCTTCGGATCCAGAAAAGGAGCGTACACACAAAGGGAGCGTTTTGTCGGCGATTAAGGTAAAATGTTATTGTTGTTGTTGTTGTTGTTGTGGTGTAACATCAGGGACTACGGTACTCTGGCCATCCCCTCAGCTCCTGAGTATTTGTGAAAGCACTTGAGGTGTCTGACTCGTCCCCAGTCGTCTCTCTTGTCTCCTATTAATATTAACGAGAGAAGCGCGGCCGCCACCTTCCCAGCATCCCCCAATTTCCCCAGTCCCCAAGAGGCGGCTGGGGACGAGTCAACTTGAGGTGTCACAACCCACATACGTTTCTTCGTGGTGAATTTAGTAGCTGTCCTTCTGGTTTTCTCCATTGCACCATCTCTGAAATTGATGCCAGACGTGTTGGAAAATGGAATCGAGTAGCTCTTCAGATTAACTTCTTCAGTATTTCTGAATTTTTAACACGGCTGTTCTCTATTGTTTATTATTAAAACCATTAGGAAGATTGAAATATATTACAGATGTCAAACGTATTCAGAAGCGGGTAAATTGATATAACAATGTCCCTCAGATTTCCTACAGCCCACAGCCACTCATAAGAACTAGAAATTTACCAATCTTCTTAACCCAGTGCGTAGAACCCGCGTATAAGAGCCCCTATTTTTACAAGGCAGGCTGAAATGGTTCTTATATATTGGATCAGTCTAGTGAGAAATCAGGCTGTTTAGGTTCTTAAAGGGGTACGTCACGGATGGCGCATCGTCTCGTCATTCGCAATCCGTCTATCCTCAACCATCCTTGTTCCTGTTTGGTTTATTATCAACTCTTTGGTGTTTTTCTACCTAAGTAAAGTATTATTGTGAGGCTTTCTTCAATTTAAAGGTGATTTTGAACTTCGCAAAAATGACTTAAAACATTGTGACATAGCTCCTTTAAATAGGTTCTTATTTTTCACAGAGTAAATAGTCTAAATACTGCTTACTGCTGGCCATAAAAGTAATTTAATATGGGAGTATCCTCTTAATTCTATTTTATAAAGTAAACATTGATCATCAGTACATAGGTAATCAGATTTATGCTGTATATTGTGGTTATGGACCTCCAAAGCACATTTTGGTGTAAGCCTGTGTTTTCAGAGTTTTTAGTATACACAATTGACAACATTTTTATTTTTTTATTTTATTTTTATTTTATTTTTATTTTTTTAGAGCTTGACAATGAAATATTCATCCAGTGGTGAAATTTCAGCTACACAACATATAGTATAGACCATATCAACCTCATTGATCTAAACTGGCCCAAACTAACAAGAACTATGAATGCTTTTTATTTTTTAGGCCTTTGAACAGCTGAAGAAATGAAAGGTAATGCCAAATAGTTCTTACACACCAGCTGGAGTGGTAAAACAGTTGTGTCAGTCAATTTGCAACTTCAATTTTGCACCCTTTTTCTCCAAAAGGTAACCGGGAACGTCCAAATAGGAAGTCCAACTATCCTGCTCTTGGGACAAACATTCTCATAAAGCCTGGTTTTCATATGTCGGGAAAATCCCAGACCATCGAGGATTTTGTTTTTTCCCGACCATCCCAGACATTCCCGACTCCGAGAAACAATGGGAGACATCGCCTCGTCGTGTCGGGAATGCCTCGGGGGCGGTCGGGAAATAACAAAATCCCCGATGGTCTGGGATTTTCCTGACAAATGAAAACCAGGCTTTAGACATTCAATACATTAAATGGAACAATTTTCTGACAAAACATTTTGGTGGGGATGGGGGGTGTTGAAGTTTCCGATTGAATTTCACATTATTGTGTTGATGACATGAATGTTCATTTAGAATTCAAGCAGTTGTGAAGTAATTCTGGATTTTAACATTGTACAAAGAAAGTTAAGTTAGCTCTTCGTTAGCGTTTTTAAACTGTTGTGTTGTTAATTTACCTGTAGCTTAGAAAAGATAAACCTCAAGGTAGTTGTGAAATATATTTAAATGTTCAATAGCTGTGTACTGTTGTAATACATTGGAAAACGTTGTTACCACATTTTATTAGTATTTGTGAGCAATCATTAACAATGTTTAAAGGGAAACGTAAAAATCGTTTTACTTCAAAACGTAATACATACAATTTATATAAAAAATAAAATATTTCCTTTTAATGTAAAAGATTTGTATACAAAGTATGTAATTTTCAGTGTTTTAGTGGCCGAAAATGGCATTTTTAGTTACACCTTAACTTAAAACCATATGGCTCGTCTGTTTCTCAGAGAATTTAGTTGTCACTATTATGTTTATCAAGGTAACATACAGCTGTTTCGAGAAAGGTTGTCGGAAAAAAGCGCACGGGACAATCCCGAAAGGTATTGTGGGTAGTTTTAAGTTGACGGTTCCTTGACTTCAGCATTTCAGGGAAATCTGAGAAAATGGCACAAGACGCCATGGAAGTATGTTTGCGAGTGCTAAAAGAAAGCAACAAAAGTAGGTTCGACAGCTACAGTTTCAGGAACGTACTTTGCTGATCCGTAACCCAGATTACCTTTCGGGATTGTCGCGTGCGCTTTTTTCCGACAACGTTTCTCGAAACAGCTGTATGTAACTGAAAGTTTTATTTCAGCTACTTTTTAACACTACACTTCTAGTTATCAATTGCACAACTCAAAATAGCTAATATATGATGTGTATATAATAAAACCTGACATCAGCATGCTTTCAGTTCATGTTTTTTTGTAAGTTGTATATTATAATTTCATAGTGGAATAATACGAAGAAATTTGTTATCTCATTTCAGTTGTTTCATCATTGAGCGCTTTTCAATTGAGTGTCAAACGTAATACGCTTTACTTTGCTTTTTTATTACTACGCTCTCTGATTGGTTCGAAAAACTCGTACCACTTTCTTAACCAATCAAATGCCAAATTAAACCATTCGTGACTTGGTCGCACGCGTGTTCCCGCGCTTGGCGCCTGTTACATGTATTTGTTTCGAGTTCTGACTGGTTCCTTGTGTTGTTTTCGTCTGTTGTGATTCACTAGTGTGATTACTTTGGTTTTGCTACACTCAATTGAGAACCGCTCTAATCAATAAGTAATTTACTGCTTTTATAGTAATAGTAGAGGTCAATGAAAATACTGTACTGGTTTTGTCTTCAACGAAGAAAAGCTAAACGCATTTTCCTTGGTGTTGTAAATTTATTTAGTGTTAAATAGCACAATCTAAGAATGTTATTTTAATTCGCTTATACATCTCTTGTTTGGGAAGTGTTCAATCACCAGGGACTGCATGAAACAGACGTTTGTCAGGAGCGACGTTTGTTTGCTTTTAAGCTACAATAAAGTTGACTGAAAAAAGTGTTATTCATTGTTGAATCATTTGTCTTGGAGGTCAATTGGTTTATTAAAGGTTTCAAGTTTAACATTGTGTTGAATTAAAAAAGTTCAAGTGCTTTTTATCACCATGTTTTTATGTAAATTGAAAAACATTTTTTTAATCGTAAAGAGAGTACAAGGTCTACAACCGTAGTTGGCGAACATATTTTATATTTATATTATCAGTCAATCAGAATAGCAGTTATTACAGTTGAGCCCGCAGTCAAATATTCTTTTGTTTTTAAAAAGTATGCAAACGAGTTAGGCTCGATTTCCGCCGCTCTCTCGAGTCCGGTCTTCGTTCTGGCTAATTTTCCCGAACAGCGGCTGGTAATCGAGCCTACAAATGAGGCTAATGGGCCAATACAATGCCAGATTGACCCTTTCGCCTCGTTTGCATGTCAAACGGCTAACAATACCAGATTGACCCTTTCGCCTCGTTTGCATGACAAACCGCTAACATCTGTAATAACTGCTATTATTATACGACATACCATTTTAGAGTGCGAATACGCACAAAGACGAGAGCAAATATGAGACCGTATTACACGGGTCTTAGTCCCCTTGACCGCGCGCTACGGAAAACACTGTTGAAAGCCTATATTTTAGGAAAGATATTATGTCGTATAATAAACAATTTATTCAGCGGAAAGTTGTGTAATATGGCTTGGCATTTTTACTCGTCAGTGTTTATTTTTTCTCGCCTAAAGGCTCGAAAAAATAAAAACTGACTCGTAAAAATACCCAGCCGTATTACACAACTTTCCGCTGAATAACCTCTTTTTATTACATGCTTCAATTTTGAGAGGAATATAGCCTGCGAGCAAGCTCTCTTGGCGTCTTTTGGGGGAAAAGAGAAAGAGCGCCTCCCCACCCCCCACCCCCAAAAACCCCCAGAGAGCTTGCTCGCAGGCTAAGAGGAATATTGAGAAGTTCGGACTATAAATCCTAATTAACACAAGCCGAGGAACCTGAACCCACAAAACCTATATGCCATAGATAGAATGCACATGGAAAAATATCTGCAAACGAACATGTACCTTAGGCAAAATACCACACTTGCGAGGGAAACTGGCTTGGTACACTTGTTACCATGTAAAACATATTGGCTAGACTTTCTCAAAGTCATATTGGCAAGCATTTCGCTCAGAAAGAGAGTTGTCATTCAACCTCGTTCCCAGGGTCTCTCTTCTTCCCGCCAAACGCGATTGAACTTCAATCGCGTTTGGCGGGAAGAAGAGAGACCCTGGGAACGAGGTTGAGTTGTCATTGAGCATTATACACTTTGTCATAGGAAACAATAAGAAAAACTTTGATGTCGTTATCTTGTGCGTTTTTTTATGAAATTTGGGCAGCACGTGACTTCAAAAGCCGGAGGGCAAAACGGCGCTCTGTGGATCAGCTTAACACATTTCAAATGTATATAGCACGAGCAGGCGTAGAAGGGGAATGGTGGAGAGAGCACGACTCAAGCGTGATCGTGGGCAAAACGCACGTCAGTTTGTTGAATTTGACGTACACCGGACATCGAAAATAAAACAGTTTTACTTATTACGGGTATTTCCGAATTCCGATGATGTTGCAGATGTATGGACCCGGCAGAATTTCCCCATCCATTGTTTATATATTTATATGTATTGATTGCGCGCATGCTTCGCCGCCGCGCAATGATGACATTTACATGGCTGCATTCTCGTTCCCAGAGCCTCCGTTTCTTTGGGTAAAAAACGAGGGGCTCTGGGGACGAGAATGAATGACGAATGAATGAATCTGAATGAATGGGCTCTGGGGACGAGAATGCTATGCACTACCCCGAGAGATGAAGACTGAGACTGAGAAGACTCTTTCAAGCTACCGTCTTTTTTAAATTTGAAAAGGTATGTACAAAAGCGACAGAAATTCATCGTTACTTTTAGTCTCTTTTAATAGTGTGGTTGAACCCCTCTGAAATCAAACTGCAGAAAATGCCTTGCCTTACAATCTACTCTTTCAAATTGTTTTGGGACCAGACCCTTCTTAGTATAGGGTCGTTTGCCTTCCTCTCTCGTACTAACGTACAACCCATCCTTCCCCTGAACAGAACTTTAATGAAACATGGTATTGATTGCTCTTCTAAGGAATGGCTCACACTTCTCTTGATCACACTACAAAAGACCAGCCAGTCTATAAATACTCATGGCAGCATTGTTACGAATAAAGTCCGAGTACTGATTATTATTGGGTGTTAGTAATCCGAGTAACGGCATTCTCGTCCCCAGAGGCCACGATCCTTTTGGTCAGCACCAAGAATCGAGACCTCTGGCCGGAACCAATTTGTTGAACATGCGCAGAGTACTCGTTCTATATTCTCAGCCAATCAGATTTGTCAGATTTGACGGTAGTCCGCGATTCGCGGACTTCCGGTTACTCTGCGCATGCTCAACAAATTGGTTCCGGCCAGAGGTCTCGATTCTTGGCGCTGACCAAAAGGATCGTGGCCTCTGGGGACGAGAATGGAGTAACGGCGTAACGCGTAACGGCGTAACGGCGTAACGAGAATCGGCGTAACGAGAATTGTTTTTCCAATTTTTTTTTCAATTATTTTTTTTTTTAGAATCGGCGTAACGACATTTTTTTAACAATTTTTTCATTTTTTTAAATTTTCCAATTATTATAAAAGATTGTACTGAAAAGGAATTTTAAGCGTGATGTAGACAAATTGATATTCACGCCAGCAGTGGGCACCTTCAAAAAATAGAAAAATACGCGATATTCTGCAAATGTTGGTCAATGGATGGATACAAATGCACAGTGACTGTGCTCACCGGTTTTCATTGTGTCCGCCATCTTGGAGATCAGCGCCAAAAATATCGCAGGCTCAGCTTCTGTCGATAAATTGGCTAATTTCCAACGTACACAGAATAACCACAGGCCGCCCCCAGAGCTGGGCCGCCCCTAGGCCGCCCAAGCTAAAGATAATGCGCCGATCAATTCGAAGCTTCACCATCCCCCCCACCCCGAGCAACCCCCGGGCATTTGACTACCTTCCGAGCCCGGGGAGTAGGGTATTTGACACAAGGCCTTCCGGGGGTGGGGAATTTGAAACTTGCCTGGGTGGGGTGGGGAATTTGAACCGGAAGTGTCAAGTCTTTCAAGCGGAATACACATGGTTGTTTCAGTATGGAGGAGTGTAGAGGAAAAGAGTTTACTTTCGTGAGCGAATAGCCCACAAGGAAAGGTTTTCAAAAGCTGTGTAGTATTTTTGAAGGTATGTTTAAAAACTAGAGTGTATTTGAATTATATGATTTCTAGGTTTTATAGCTTGAATAATCAAATCAATTGCCAGTCAATGTGTAGAAAGTCGCGGTCGCTGATCTTGCCTGTTTCATAAAATAGTTTTTGTCCGCAGAGCATGAACTGCTATTGAATAGCGAATGAACAAACGCTGTAAAATGAACAACAACCTCTCTCAAACAATATTAAATTTAATTCATTCGAAGGTATGTAAATTCTACTTTGCATTCAGTTGCTAAACGCGTCTAGTATGATAAATTTTCACATCGTGGAATGACGCTTGCAAGCGACCCACTATTTAAACATTTGTTCTTTGGGAGGGGCATTTGACCGTCAAATCCGGCACTAGGGTAGGGCATTTGAACACAATTTGGCCCAGGGGAGGTAGGAATTTGAACGAGCCAATCTTCAAAAGTTCAAATGCCCGGGGGGTTGCCCGGGGGCGGGGGGATGGTGAAGCTTCGAAAGAGAAACAGTGTCACGGTATAAGCGGTATTGTGTTACAACGGCTCGATTTATAAGGGTTTGTATGGGAACGCAACGGTTATGTTTTAGAAGATATAAAATCAAATGTTTTGTGAATAAAAACGACTTACCCTGTTGCTGTGTTGTATTCTTTGTAGTTTGCCAGCTTCTCAGGCCGATTTGAGGCGATTTCGGCGAGTTATAGTTTGCGAGGTTTTCCGTTAATATTGGCGTGAGTATCAATTTGTCTACATCACGCTTAAAATTCCATTTCAGTACAATCTTTTATAATAATTGGAAAATTTAAAAAAATAAAAAAATTGTTAAAAAATTGTCGTTACGCCGATTCTAAAAAAAAAAAAATGATTGAAAAAAAAAATTGGAAAAAAAATTGTCGTTACGCCGATTCTCGTTACGCCGTTACGCCGTTACGCGTTACGCCGTTACTCGGATTACTAACACCCATTATTATTTCCATTTAAAAAAATGGAAATAATGTCCCCCCAACTGTACATACAATGCAGTTTTAAATAATATTTTTAACAGATTGAAAGTTCCACCACCTTCGGCACCTCTCCAGCTTATTATTCATTTCAAAATGAGCATAAATCAATGGGGTTGCTGGACATGTGATATAAAAAAGGATAAATAGATAAATAAAGTATGGTAATTTAAAAAATTGCCTTTTTCAGTTTATACATGTAGCGTTCCATGTTAGCACTATTAGGTGTCCAGATTATTGAGCATTTGCAAATATCTTACCCACATTAATAAATAAGTGTGACGTCATAAATTTTCAAATTATTTTTATCAAGCCTCAAAATCCCATCATTAGATAAAGATTGCTGCTGTATGATCAGCTACAAAATTTCAACTTGTTAGCACAAATAAAACAGATATAGAGTTTCAAAGTTTGGTACCGTCCCATGCAAACCTCTCTAATTTTGTGCCAGTTCTAAACTAAAGGAACTGACGCAAAATTAGAAGGGTTTGTATGGAGAAATTTGACCGCTCATAAAAAGCCTCAAACAGCCGCTAGAATGCCAGAAACACCATAGGAACACAAGAAACCACAAAAAGACAACATAGGTGAGTTAAAAATACAACTTTATTAGCAATTTCGTACATTTATGATCAACAGGAATATTTCTCATACAAATCCCTATAATTTAGCTGTTACGCAACGGTTACCGTGACGCTCAAATTACAACACTTACACAGCGCTGATCTGAGCAGAGGTCAGATAACATATTGTCTAGCCTGTAGTATACAGTATAAATAAGCGTGAAGCGCGAGACCAAAAAAAAAGACTAAAATAGCCTGTAGTATACAGTATAAATAAGCGCGAAGCGCGACAGCGAGCGCAAAGCGCAAAGCGCGAGGCCAAAAGAAAGACTAAGCCACCTCTGTTTTACACACATTGAGCAACAACAACAACAATAACAAGCTTTATTTTACCCCACAAGTTACTAAAAGTATTTACAATAATTGGACAGAAAAAATAATAGGGGTACTGGCTACCCGAAATAACCTTGAAGTTAAAAATGCCAGGCAGCCAGTTAAGGTACCCGCCCAGGCAAATTTAGGGTTTTTTCCTTTAAAATATTTCTTACCAAATGTCTCAAACTATTCAAGATACTTCACAGAATGAATCATCAATATATATAACACTTGAAAATTCACCTGTTTTTTGTGCAGCAGACCCCTACGGGGGTACTTGGATTAAATATTAACCTATGTCTGAGACAAAGATTTGCGTTTTTTGTTAGAACTGACCCAAGAAACCAAAATATGAAAACAGAAATGCTGAAATATAAATAAAAGGAATAAATCTGTGGTTGGGTTTCAGTGAAATGTTCAAAAATCTGAAGTTATTACAGCAAGCCTGAAAGTGAACTTTGCACACCAAGAAAATGGTATATATTTACTTTCCCCGGCCACTTAACCACAGATTTGTTCGATAGATACTTGTGAAACATCCTGCCAAGTTTTGTAGAAAGAATCCTTTTGGTTGTTTCAAAAAACGAAATTTTGTAGTTGTAAATCCTTCATGTAAGCACTACCACTTGAATTGAAGGTTCCAATATTAAGAAATCCAAGCAAATTTGGCAAAAGGATCGAAGCCATTGTCTTGTGCTGCCATTTTGAATCAATTTCCGCTGTTCAACTGCTCTGTGGACGCAATTTTGACCCGTTTTACCCCAACCCATCCCTACTGAGTCTTGTTTTGTTTACCCGTTGCAAGGTGGATCAGCTTTCTTCCATTCACAGCATGCGCTAAATTTGGTAGCATGTCGGGGTTAAAAATCCACATGCATGTTTCAGAAATGAATTGTTTTGCTCTAACATCTTCTAGTTCTTCATTATTTAGAAGGTTTGATGTTCAGAAGAGCCTGGTAAACGTTGATTTTTTCTAAGAAGAGTAACTCTGCAGGAGCTCCTGTGGCGTGGCGTTTGACCTCAGTTAAATTTGATCCCTTTGAACATGATGTCTGTTATTACTTTAGTCAGTGTTTAGTTGGTTTTCACGCTTTATTACAGCTACTCAGTGGCACATAAAAGCTTGCTTTCACTCAGTTCTATTTTGCGAAAGGTTTAGCCTACCTAATTTGACCGGCTTGTGGACAAATGGATAAGTTTGCTGCTGCCGTGAAAGATATTGTTGGTATGTTCTCTTGCGATTTTTGTCATGCTGCGCCGTGCAGTCAATTATTGCAAGATGCAAAGTTAGTCCTTTCTTTTTGGTCGCTCCTAAACCAAACTTTTATCGTAGAATGCATCTATGGACTGTTTTCTTCCATGTGTTTCTCTTAATTGCTTTAGTTTTACCGGGACTGCTAAGATTCCATGATCGTCAAGCAATGGACCTTGCCACCTACGGGCACTTTTCTTAGTAACGGAAGTGAAACACACAGCTCAATTTCCGGTAAATATTACAACTTCGGAAACAATTTTCTTCAACTTGGTGCAAGAATATCCTAAAAATAAATGCATTTTGAGAAATTAGGTGTAATTTACTTCATGTATACAAATTTTGAGCGCTTTTAAAAATTCAAAGTTTTTGCCTGGGCGGGTACCTTAATATAAATATATAATTTACATGTTAAGGTCGGGCACACAAACAAACAAAGACACACACGCACACACGCAAAAATAGGAATAAAACAGAGTTACGCTAACTACCAGTAGACTAATATAATAAATAATTGATAAGGATAATAATTATTGTGTTGCAAAACAGCATTTTTATCCAAGAGGAGCGATGTACAGAAAGCTAGTAATCTTTGATTAAGTGTTGTTTCATTTTCTTTTTAAATAAAGACAAGGAAGAAGATTTCATTTCTTCATCAATGGCATTCCATATTGATGGGCCTTGAAATCTTATATTAAATATTCCATAATTTGTTCTTGCTTTTGGAAGATAATAAGACTGTTTTGCAGCAAGCCTTGTGTTATAGTTGTGGATTCGTTTTATTTTAGTGAAGAAGGAATGAAAGACAGATGGTAATAGGTGATTATGATATTTATACATAAAAGTTGCTATATGTAGAGTTACAAGATCAAAACATTTTATAATTTCAAGAGATTTAAATAATGGACTAGTGTGCTCGTCGAATCTAGAGAAGGTAATTATTCGTATTGCTTTTTTTTGCAAAATGAAAATTGGTTGAAGAGTGGTCTTGGGGTACCTGTGATCGCACATTTACATAAGTACATCAGTGAGAAAATTTTAACACTTGACTTTCTATAACACCAAAGCCTTCAATGACAATAGAATCATCTTTGACGTGCAGTGTGGCAAATGCATTGGAATCTAGTGGTGCTTCAATCACGCCATCAAAAACACAATGATGAATACCATTTTTATCCACTGCATAGTCCCATTCATGCGTGTGACCATGGAAACAGGCAACAACACAGCTAAACCGCCATAGCACTTCAAGGACATCTTGGTAGTTCCACAGTAGGTCCAGTGGATCTCTGTGTCCGGGGTGAATTGGGACATGACTAAATATCACAGCTTTTTGGTTATTTTCTTGCGCCTGTTCAAGAACAGTGTTGAGCCATGATAGCTGTGCTCTGCTAATTGCACCATTGAATTCAACAAAACGTCTCTCCAAGCCATTAAGACCACCAGGGCTCTCCAAGTCGTCATTCTTGTTGTACTTGCACACCATTTCAATAGCTTGTTTGTAACGCGGGTTACTTTCATCACAACCAAGGACGCTTACGTCAAATAGTCCAGCTGTTATCGACCAAAAAAATGCTGAATTGTTCAAATTGGTGATAAAAGCATGAAACTTTCACACATCACTAATGACCCGAAGGGGAATATTTCCTGATATAGGGCCAAGTCAAGTTAAGCCCTGGGGCCGAGAACTGCGCATGTCAGAAATCTGCCAGCATGGAAACGAGGCTGAAACCCAAAACAAACTCAAACAGTACTGTATGGACTTTTTATGGAATAAAAAAGTTTCAATATGATTCCTCGACCAGTTTACTATGTGTTCATGGTATTTTGGGGCCTGCATGTGGTCATGTGACCACTTTTTAAGGATATTCATAGCGAGGCTTGGGTACCCTCTTTGGTGGAATTTTGAATACAAGCTGTAATTATCCCGAAATGGATTTTTTATATTGTTATGGTGGTTTAAAAAGGTTTTCAGGTTTCTACTTACTTTGTTTTCAATGAGCCGTTGGTTTCTGAGCGATTCTGAGCAGTTTATATTTACACTGGGGTCCAGGTCCCCCACGGTTTTCAAGATGGCAGCCTCTATGTGTTCTTGCAGTTGTTCAAGGTATGTAATAAATGTTTTAAATATAGCAAATAAGGATTGATTTGGGGGGATTCTTTCAATAAGAATTGTTTCTAATATGTTATTCGAAGTTCCTAGCATATATATCTGACAAGTAAATGTGGTTTAAGCCAAAATTGTAATGTGAAAGTTTTCGAACGGTAAACTAAGCTAACTTGAAGATTTCGATTATATTTTCAGTTGACCATGGACTGGAAACTTTGCATAATATGCCAGAAATCCAAAAAAGAAAGTCTTCAATGCCCGGCTCGATCCAAACGAAAAGACGCTGGGGCTGGATATTTTTCTTTCATCCTGCATGCTGTGGAATTTAAGAAGTTAGGTATTGCCGTGACACAAGTTGACGTAGAGATCCCGGGAGTAGAACAGACTTTGACTAATAACAATGCATCTTGGCATAAATCATGCAGAGATCTCTTTAATAATACGAAGCTTGAGCGTGCAAAGAAAAGAAAATTAGCGGAAAGTGATGAAGACGAAAATATTGTCAATGAAGAACCTTCCAGATCAAGTCCTGTCAAGTCAAGGCGATCTTCGATAAACGGTCGTTTCTATCCGAAAAACCTACAATGTTTTTTCTGTGAAAAGTACGATAGCACAGATAACTTACATTGTGCTTCAACCTATGAGGTAGACCAAAAAGTTCGAGAATGTGCCATGCTTTTGAATGATAGAAGTCTAATTGCTAAACTCTCTGCTGGTAGTGATTTGATCGCTATTGAGGCGAAATACCATGTCAATTGTTTGGTAAGCCTATATAACAGAACAAGGCCGTTCAGGAAAGAATGCTCCAAATCTGGCGATGAGATACCTGTAGATCTTGAGGAGCTTGCGTTCGCAGAGCTGATAGCTTACATCGAGGACATTCTAGAAGTAGAAACAGCTGTCCTTACATTATCGGAGCTAGTGCAATTCTACCAATGTAAGCTCAAGGAACTTGAAGCAGACTGTGGAAAGGTTAACTCTACGCGATTGAAAGAGAGAGTGCTAACGGAATTTCCTGATCTAACTGCACATGCGGAAGGTCGTGAAACCCATTTGGTATCGAGGCACGTAATAGGAGGTATTCTGACAGAAGTGAAAAACAGGGATTCAGATGCGTGTTGCCTTGCGAGGGCGGCACATATCGTGAGGAAGGACATACTCAATGTGAAGAACTCGTTTAACGGAACATTTCCAGCAGAATGCCAGAAACACTCTATCCCAGCATCTTTGCTTACGTTAATTGGCATGC
The DNA here is from genome assembly GCA_029204205.1 of Desmophyllum pertusum. NCBI lineage: Eukaryota > Metazoa > Cnidaria > Anthozoa > Scleractinia > Caryophylliidae > Desmophyllum > Desmophyllum pertusum. Next base: position 1,037,697 of record MU826356.1, read on the forward strand.
TGATAAAAGGCCCCTCCACCAAGTCTGACCCATCAGATAGCCAGGCATGTATTTCCATCACCCAGTTAGTTGTATTCAACAGCATTTCAAGGTCTCGCAATCGGCCAGATGCCACTGGTAGTACGCACCATATCAGATCACGGGAGTGCCCACTACCTATATATACAGCCTTGAAAATACACGGAACTACAAGAGACAGGTCTCTCATCGACGCCTTTTACAGCCTTGGCTTGTGTATATCATATGATCGCCTGCTCACTGTATCAACAGTGTTCTTGATAGGTAAATACGCCATTAAATGTTGTGTCCTGTATTGTGTCGATGCCTTCATAGATCACCACCAAAATCCATTACCAGCTGACAATAAAAAGGCCATTTATTATCATACACTGTATGTATCATAGACTGTATACACTGTATTCTGTACTATCCACTGTATTCTGTACTATCCACTGTATTATCCACGGACAGATATTTTAAATTATTCGAAATTATCAATGTCTCAGCTGATGCCATTCGAATTGGCTTCGAAAACACTTACCTGGACATTGATCAATTCGGATATCATCAAAACCTCATTCTATAATTGTTTATCATTAAAATCATTATTGGTTATTGTCGCACTTAATTGTAGGTATGAGCGTGAAGGCGTCGTATGCCCATCCCAGTTGAGAAGAGGGTTATTTACCACCTCGGCTGTCGATAACATCGACCATAACACGAGTGCTACAACCTCTCAGACATCCTTCCACGGAACAGCCATTTCACTAGTGCAGCACCCGTCTACTATCAACAAAGGAATCCCAAGAGCCACAGACACGTTCGACCCCTCTACTTCTTCTACCACCAAGACCATATCTCACCTTCCATCGAGTTACAGTGAAGTTCCTCCCATGACGAAACTCAACAGCGACTTACATGCTCCACTTGTTTCCGAGCAGTCCCTCGCGTGCCCTGCCCTTCATGAGGCAAGTTTGATAGACGAGGAGAAGGAATGGCTTACAAGCACACAGAAGCTCATCTCCAAAGACAAACTTGACCCCAAAGATTGGGTGTCATGGGCAGCGTACAAAGCTTCACAATCTGTGCTGTCTAGCTATCAGCCAGCAATAATCACCCTCCTGCCGATGTTTATTGAGAATGCACATTCTATGGCTATGATAGCACATAGCATGCGAGTTATCAAGGCTGCTGTGGAACATGTTAACCCCTCCCAAGCTCCAGTCATTGCTCTTGACCAGCCCTTGTTTGCCCTAGCCAAGCAAATACAGTGGACACTACCTGAGTTCAGCGAGGATAAATTTGTAGTCATGATGGGGGGACTCCATATCGAGATGGCTTCCTTCAAAATGCTTGGAAAGTGGCTAAGTGGTAGTGGGTGGCCAGAGGTGATGTGCAATGCAGGGGTTGCAACGCAAGGGGTTGCAGAATCCTTTCTGTTTGCAAGCCATGTGGCCCGCACAAGGCGAGCACATCAGGTGACAGCCGCAAGTCTGTACATCCTAATGGATAAAGCGTACAGTGATTACAAGTCGTCCTTACTAGAGGAGAGCGAGCACAGCAATATCCTGTCATTTGACGATTGGAAAGATGCAAGAGCAAAGTCACCGCATTTCCATTATTGGGCGTTAGTCCTTGACCTCGAGCTTATCTGCCTTCGGCTCGTGAGAGCGTTCAGAGAAGCAGACTTCACACGTTATGTTGATACGATCCGGAAGATTCTGCCCTGGATGTTTGCCATGGACCATCCCAATTATGCCAGGTGGCTCTCGGTTCATTATCGGGATATGTGTCTCCTTCCGTCGAAGCATCCAGACATATACAACCACTTCTGCGACGGCGCATTTGTTGTACACAAGACCACCAGAGTATTCTCATCCATAGCGTTAGATCACGCCCACGAGCAAGTGAATGCTGAGGTGAAAGGTGAAGGAGGCGCCGTCGGTCTCACCGAACATCCAGCAGCTCTAAGAAGATGGATGGTGGCTGGCCCGGAGATATCCAGAATGATTCACGAGTTCGAAGGAAGCATGTCCTCAGCAGAGCAACGAGACCACCATGAACAGAAGCCAGGTGTGCAATCAGCTTTCTCCCGTGACGTCGTCAACACTGTGTCGTGCCTCGAAGAATTTGGTAATCCCTTTCTAGATGAAAGCGAGAACCTAATGGCGATCCATACAAAGGACATCATGGGCGATCAGGTTGTTAAAACTGTCAGGAACGCGAGCAAGATTGGAGAGGAGCAGTTTAGGTCGTTCTTCAAGGGAAGATTCATTGATGGAAAGCCAGTTACAGACACTCTTAAGAAGAACAACCTCCCTACTTTGAGTACTCCAATCAAGAAGGCAGTTTCAAAGGACAAGGCCAAGGTCAAAGTCTTGAAGGAGGACTGTTCCTTGTTCTCACGGCTTTACATAGCCTGCCAAAACCGCGATGGAAACTTGGAGGACTTCTTTACATATGAGAATCAGCCATGGCCGCCATCCCTCTCAGAACTCGGTCAACTTCGAGGAGGAGTGAAAGCAGACCTGTTGAAGTGCTTACCGTACACTACACCACAGAGTCCCGCGCAGCCAGCAGTAGACGCCGTCATTTTGGATGGTGCGGTGATCGTGCAGATGCTGGAGCCACGTACGGCTCGCACATTCGACGAATACTCCACAACAGTCTTCGCACCTTACGTCTTGAAGCACCTCGAGACTGCTAAACGAGTGGATCTTGTGTGGGATGTTTATCAGGATGATTCGCTGAAGAAATCTCTTCGAGAAAAGAGAGGTGCTGGGCAGCGACGAAAAGTGGTAGACTCTACAAGAATCCCGCGCGACTGGAAAGGTTTCTTAAGAGTAGATGAGAACAAAGAAGAACTGTTCAAGCTTCTCGCAACAAAGGTACGTTTGACAAAAAAGGCAAAATTGAACAGCTTATGGATTGAAATGTTACATTACATTCATGTTTTGATTGCATTCTAGGTTGTTTCACTGGCAGTTCCTGATGGTAAAGAGATCTACTCTACTCATGGTGAAAACGTGCTGTGCTCTTCCAACAGAACAGATATAGATGTCCTCGCGCCATGCAACCACGAAGAGGCAGATACCCGTATTATGGTCCATGCTAATGATGCATCTTCGTGTGGATATCGACGCATTAAGATCAGAAGCAACGACACTGATGTGGTAGTTCTAGCGGTGTCCATTGTCAGCACCCTTCCCATCGATGAGATGTGGATAACGCACGGAGCCGGGAAGAATGTCCAGAATATCCCAGTACATGCTATTGCCGCGTCCTTGGGTCCGGCTAAGTCATCAGCCATGCCATTGTTCCACGCACTCACTGGTTGCGATACAGTGTCATACTTCCGAGGACGTGGTAAAAAGACTGCCTGGGATGTATGGGGCGTTTTCCCGGAGCTGACAACAGTGCTGAGTGCCCTAAAGACATCACCCGAAGACATCGCAGAAGAGTCCATGGCTGTTCTAGAAAGGTTTGTTGTCCTTCTTTACGATCGCACAAGCATCCTGACGAGCGTTAATGAAGCAAGGCAACAGCTTTTCTCGAAGAGATCAAGAGAGCTTGACAGCATCCCGCCTACTCGAGCAGCACTTGATCAACATGTTAGGCGAGCAGTGCTTCAAGGAGGACATGTATGGGGTCAAACCCTTCTACGCCAGCAAGTGCTCCCAAGCCCTTCCAACTGGGGATGGCAGCTCCAAGGTCGCCACTGGTCTCCGTATTGGACTGCCCTCTCCCAAGCAAAGAACACATGTTATGAACTCATCCGCTGTGGATGCAAAGTTTCATGTAGCGGGAGGTGCAAGTGTTTAAAGGCCAATCTGACATGCACCGGCCTGTGCTACTGTGGCGGCAATTGCCAACAGCAATAGAAGATAGCTAAGAACACGTTTCATTTGACATGGACTTGATTACTTGATTGTCGAGAACGAGATTGTTTACCCTCTCACAGAAATGTTTCAAGAGAACGAAATAAACTCCGAAGGTTAACAGCTTCAAACCCTACCACCCCCCACCCCTTCCCCCGGCCCTCCCCCCAACTCCACGCGCCCCCTCCCCACTCCCCTTTTGAGTGAAAACGGTTTAGTAACTGCCGTTGTATTCTTATCTCAAGAAAAAGTAGTTTTCAGTTCCAGAAACCTTGGAAATATAGATGATCTACAAATATATGAGATTTCACCACAGGGTACCCAACCATTAATGACAAGAAAAACAAATATGGTCTTAGAATGGCATAGGAACATTAAAATCGATGTAAACATGTACAAAACAATACATTGAGTTGTTCTAGTGAGTTTGTGTTGTACAATTCCGGAACACGTGTAGTCTAAGGGGTTTTCTAGTTTTCAGCCTCGTTTCCATGCTGGCAGATTTCTGACATGCGCAGTTCTCAGCCCCAGGGCTTAACTTGACTTGGCCCTATATCAGGAAATATTCCCCTTCGGGTCATTAGTGATGTGTGAAAGTTTCATGCTTTTATCACCAATTTGAACAATTTTGGTCGATAACAGCTGGACTAAAAGCTATCTAAGGAAACAAAACAAAATTTGGGATGTGGTGTGAACGAGAAATAAAATGGTTTGGTTTCCCCATTGCTGGCTGTTGGATGGCTTTGATGCATGTTAAGGAATGCAACATTTTGACAGCTGTTGGATGGATGAAGAGTTGATCTTGCAAGTTCCTCGCGGGAGAAATTATAAAGCTCGTGATTTCCTATGTTATGTAACACGGGTATTTCACGAGGAAGCTTTGAGAATTCGTCCATCACAGCATCGAAAGCTTCTTTGGAGAAATTTATTTCGCTATAATTCTCATCGACTAGACTTGAATTGAAGCCATCAATGAGATCTCCAAGCTGCACTATAAATGCCGGCGAACACTTCGCTCCTTTCCAATGTGCGACTGCTTCTTGGAGGCAACACAGAGCGTTTCGGTATCGTCGCCATTTTGTCTTTTTTTGCCGATCGCAAATATCGGCGTACTGGATGTCGGTGATCAAACCAAATGAAAACAAAATATCCCTCTCTCCATTTCGCTCACAGTTCATCGCAGCTTATTTCTATTCCATTCGTCTACAAGCAAAAGAAACAAACCGGCGTGACAACCGGCGTATTATATAAGATTTTGTTTACACAACAAAGCTGCTACGATCGGGTCAGAGATCACCTGATGTCACCTGATTTGGACCCATGCTCTCTCTGTCACGCAACACTATGCGTCCTCCTCTCCGAGCTTTCGAAAGTTTACATGGTATTTACTTACCTGTCCAAAACCGTTTTTCGATCCGAACACGGGAAATCTGTTTTTTTAGAGCGCATTTCTCGGGCATTTCTCGACATTTTCATCCGCCATTACTCAAGCAAGGGAGGACCTCGCCGCAGGTCAACGGAAGTGACGTCAGATTCTTAGACGAAACTTCGTTCTTCTTCCTGTCCCAAGAGAGGCCCTGGGAATGAGGTTCGGTTGATAGTCGGTTGATAGTTCCTCGTACTCAGAGCTCCCGTCCCCTTAGCCAAGATGGGATGGTGGAACAACGGTACATTTTCTTGTGATTGTAGACTAGTTAAATAGAGATAAGCTGCGATGAGCTGTGAGCTAAATGGAGAGAGGAATATTTTGTTTTCATTTGGTTTAATCACCGACATCCAGTACGCTGATATTGGCGATGGGCAAAACTATTCAAAGACAAAATGGCGACGATACCGAAACGCTCTGTTTTGCCTCCAAGAAGCAGTCGCACATTGGAAAGGAGCGAAGTGTTCGCCGGAATTTATAGTACAGCTTGGAGATCTCATTGATGGCTTCAATTCAAGTCTAGTCGATGAGAATGATAGCGAAAGAAATTTCTCCAAAGAAGCTTTCGACGCCGTGGTGAACGAATTCTCAAAGCTTCCTCGTGAAATACCCGTGTTACATAACATAGGAAATCACGAGCTTTATAATTTCTCCCGCGAGGAACTTGAAAGGTCAATTCTTCATCCATCCAACAGCTGTCAAAATGCTGCATTCCTTAACATGCATCAAAGCCATCCAACAGCCAGCAAGGAGGAAACGAAACCATTTTATTTCTCGTTCACACCACATCCCAAATTTTGTTTTGTTTACCTAGATAGCTATGACATAAGCATCCTTGGTGCAGATGAAAGTAGTCCCTGGTATAAACAAGCTGTTGGAATGTTGCGCAAGTACAATAAGAATGAAGACCTGCACAGCCCCAATGGTCTTTATGGCTTAGAGAGACGTTTTGTTAAATTCAATGGTGCAATTAGCAGAGCACAGCTATCATGGCTTCAAACTACTCTTAAAAAGGCGGAAGAATGTGGCCAAAAAACTGTGATATTTAGTCATGTCCCAATTTTTCCAGAAAATGTAGACCCAATGACAGTATTATGGAACTACCAAGATGTCCTTGAAGTGCTATGGCGGTTTAGCTGTGTTGTTGCCTGTTTCCATGGTCACACGCATGAGTGGGGCTATGCTGTGGATAAAAATGGTATTCATCATTGTGTTTTTGATGGTGTGATTGAAGCACCACTGGATTCCAATGCATTTGCCACACTGCACGTCAAAGATGATTCTATTGTCATTGAAGGTTTTGGTGTTGTAGAAAGTCGAGTGTTAAAATTTTCTCACTGATGTACCTACCCTATAGCAGTGTTCCCATTAACGCACAGCTGTGCGTATTTGACGCACAAAAAATAAAAAGGACGCACAGTTTTTAGCCACAGTACGTCCCAGGGACGCACATAAATCAGCGCTCAAAATTGCGAGTGTTTTCATAGTTTGGTCCACTCTTGAGATAAATAGGATTTTTTCAAGATACAAAATACACATAAGAAACAATGTTAAAGTTTTACTAGTTTCCTTTACCTTTTAATTACCATTCCAAGCTGGAAACTATGAAAATTTGGCTGCAAACTCGAAAACGAAGCAAGAATCACGATGATAACCACGCGAACGAGCGAACAACTCTCGGCTCATTGATGGTCAGCGGTCAATACTTCATGTAATATTACATGATGTGTATATCACTTAAAATGCCTTTCTCACTAGGGGACCCTTAAAAAATAGAAAGGACCCCCAATTACTGGAACTGGGGGTCCTTGGGACTCCTGTTTTACAAACCTAGTGGGAACACTGCTATAGTAAAATGCATCTGGTAAGAGGCCAGCTGAATGAGCTTTCAGGCCTTTATTTTGTGATTATTAGTTAATATCTAGCCTGTGTAGCTGGCAGTCTTGTTGGCGCGCAAAATAAATTTTTAGCGGCAAAGCCGCGAAAGCTAGAGAGTCTGGGGTAGGGAGCCCGAGGTCTCCCTCGCTCGCACGCTTCGCGCGCTCGCTTGGTTGCTTGGTTGCCTCGTGCGTTTTCTAACTTGCGCTTCATTTTACTGCAGGCTAGTTAAAATCTATCAACTACAACTGTACACATCACTGTATATTTTTACGAGTTGTAGTGTATTTTGACGAGCCCACTGGTTGAGTCAAAATACAAACAATGAGTAAAAATATACATAAACAAAGAATTTAAAGCATGTGCTTACTGTTTCCATAGCAACTAAATAACTAACTATACAAAATAACTAACTATACAATATTGCGAGATATTAATTTGTACTCAACTGACTGAAGTTGGAATAATAAAATAATAATAAAAGACCGTTTAGACAGCTGTATATTTTTACAAGTTGGCTGTATTTTGATGATAAGAGATTTATCACCCAAACTGATTAAAAAATGAATAATGATAGAAGCATGCACACAATCACAGGATATTTGTACACATACTTGTTGTGCAGGCTATTTGTACTCTACTGACAAGTTGGATAGTGAGTCTGGATAATAATATTGAACTTTTATTATTATCAATATTAGTAGATTATTATGTCACAATTTGTAAAAAAATATATTGTTCTAAATCACATCAGATACCCTTAAACTTAATTTATGGTTGCCTGACAGAAATCAAGTTTACGTCAAAGCAGGCTGTTGCAATCGTCCAGTCATGTCTGTACTAATTTGGGCTTCTAGTAATTATTTGAAATATACCAGTATATTATTATGTTCCTGTACATTGAACAATAATATAATAATAGTAATAATATATGACAAGTCACCCATTATATTTTTGTTGAGATATTCAAAAGTCCATCAGCCACTATTTTAAAATGAATAAAGGTGGAGAGATGAGGATGGTGGTCCTTTTACTCTGAAAATACTACTTAAGATTGTATTGTAGTAAAGTTGGGGAACAATAATTTACCATTTAATATTCAGTGAGTTTTTGATAACAAAATTGAGCACTGATCAGTAAAAAATGAAAAATATTTGAAGGATAATAACTACAATAGCCTCCATTTGGCTTCAAAAATATGTTCAGATATTTGTCCTTGGACATTATCTGTTCCTCGAAGCTCACAGTTTTCCTCGAGCTTCGCTCTCGGAAAACTGTTCGCTTCTCGGAACAGATAATGTCCGCGGACAAATATCCGAGCATATTTCCTCGCCAAATGGCGGCTATTGTTTATTTATGTTTTTTTTCTTGATAGGACAACGATAACTAAACAGGTTTGACCAGTGTGTGTGGGGTTACTATACAGGTTCTTGTGATAGCACTGTCCAGCAAACTATATGGGTGTGGTGCATTAAAACCTCAGCACAAGTCGGACATATATAAACAAGCCGTGGTGTAGCATGTTATTTGTTCAGTTTCATTTCGTTTACCTTGATAAACACGGAACGATCATAAAATATCACAATTCTTGGTTTGCATCTGACGTCATCAAAATTCTAAAATCTAAACTCATTTCTACAAAGCTATTCTTATCACATATTCTAGACATACAAGACATTAACCTCTATGCAAAGTTTGGTATTGATTCAGTGCTTCGTTTCGAAAATAGAGCATGTCCCGGATGAACGTGTTTTTGAACTGTCACAAAACGGGTATTTTTATGTTATTTTTAAATTTTCAGACGTGATAATAATTTAGAAGTGATATCTAAAGAGTTTTGAAGCGAAAGCTAATGATATTGATGGTAGAATATACTCTACTTCTTGTACAATTTTATGGCCGCCATGTTGGTGTCCCAAAGAAGGGCACCATGCAAGAAGGGCTGCATGCTAAATACTGTAATTTTCTGAAAATTATTTTTGTAATAACTCGGTTACGAAAAACGCTACAAAGTTATAATTTGGTCTGCCTGCTCTATAACCTGTTAATTTTCTGATGTTGTTCATGCAAGCAAACAGTTCTTGTAACATTGATGCAAACCACCAATACTAAGGTAAAGAACAAGAGAGCAATCACATCTGACTGAAACGTTGGATTGAAGAAAGAGAGTAGACTGCAAAACAGTCTCTCGGGACTCCGCGTTTCCGACTCGCGAAACGTGATAAAATACGGACTGAAGAGAGAGAATATTAATTCACTTTTTGATAGATGTAATCCTTAGAGCCTCAGTCCGTTCTTGTTCCATTAACTCTCAAATTACGAAGGAAAATGAACGGCCAAGATTGACGAACATAACTTTATTTCGTAGGGAAGAAAAGTGCGATGGTTTGGGCAAATCCTCGTTGAAGTTGACGACAAGTTTCGGAGTGCTTCTGCCATTTTTAATTGGACAATAGAGCGGTTTTTAATTGAGTGTCGCAAAAACCAAAACCAAATCAATTACAATGGCCAATCACAACAAACGTAAACGACAAAACGAACCAATGAGAACTCAAAGCAAATACATGTAACCGGCGCCAAGCGCGGGACATCACAAGTGACCAAGCCCGCGCGGTGGATTTTGGTTTTGCATCTGATTAGTTGAGTAGGTGGCGCGACTTTTCTAAACCAATCATAGAGCGCAGTAAAGCAAAACCACCGCCACACCACACAGGGTCCAGAGGAGTTCAATTTGATCGAACAAAACACGCTTTGAATTAACGTCTTACTTGTTTGTAAACTAAATCCTTGCTTTGTGCAGAAAAAATCCTGAATCCAATTTGATCCGTTTTCTGTTTCCCTATTTTCCTTTCGATCGAAGTGAAAACAAATTTCAATGGCGTCTCTCGTAAATGTACGTATGAATATTATTCAACCTGTTTTATCCGGACTGTTACTAAATATTCATTTTACAATGAGCAAGTTAGGTCTGAAGACGCTACCTTGTAATCATCTGCTCCATGTTTTCGTTTCGATGGCAGAAGTTATATAAGTTTACAAGTTCAACATTCGAAGCATTTATCTATCTGTAACTTTATTGTTTAGTTAGCGTTAACATGATGGTAGAGTATTTTCTATGTTTTTTTCATCCTAGTAATCAGTACATTAAATGCTGGATTTGTGTTTTTATACGACAGTATATTGTGACAATATATAAAGCATTTTAGTCGTAATATTCAGTGTTGTTTATATTGCTCTTTTGGCCCTTACCTGATAGATTGTATTCAGACGAAGCTTAAAAATTGAACATTTTCATTAAAAATAAGTGGTACACGATGCTTCCTTAAATAATCAGGTATAAATAATGATGATGATGTATAAGAATGCAAACAATCTCCTGGGCCACAATTTTAACTTCACTCCGAGGCTCGGGGAATAAAATAAAATAAAGTCACATAGTCAAGGCTGAAGATGAATTAGTAATTTCCTTTGTGTTATTCTCGAGCCTCGGAGCCAAGTCAGAACTTGACTGCATGAACAATACGAGAGTCTCGCTAGATCGTCTATAAAATGTAACCAAGGTAACCTTAGCAAGTTTGAGAGTGTTTTTGTTGTGCACCTTTAACTTCTAAAAGCAGAAATCGTAGGTACTTTGTATGAATGGGGAAACGCAATTTCACAAGAAAAGAGTGTTTGTACGTATCGCCTATATGTATTGTTTTCGCCAACAGAACCAGCGGAAAATATATGTTTTTCATTTTGTAATGTGCAACATTTGTCGTCAAAACATAGAACGTCTTTTCGCAGCATTTAGGCGTTTCTAACTTCAACTCACTATGAGAGAAACCCAGAGAGGATTGATTTGTCTCTTCTGTCACGAGAAAAATAGTCTTATTTTCTCTCTCCTATCCATCGCGACGGCCACATCTGTTCACTATAAAAGATAATCCCGTAACAGTAATGACGTCAGTAAGAACTCTACATGAGTCACTGTCGAAAAGCTATGCTTCATCCTAACTGATGAGGGACTGGGCTCTAGAAAACGCCACTGCTTGTTCCTTTTAAACTGTATTGGTGTCAAACATTTTCACGTCACGTGTCATTTCACTGCTGAACTTCTTGCAGGTAACAGAGGAGAAAGCGCTGTTTCTTGAAATTCTGTTGAAATGAAATGAGTAAATTGTCTTTAACATTTTGATGTCCCGATTTTTTAAGGAGAAATTGTTGATCACAGTTCAATTGACATCTCCACCTCTCACAGTTCTTGCAATTTGATTTGCTAGTTTAAATGGAAGCCATGTCATCAGAAAGTTTTCAAATAGATGTCAAGAAGTTGTCAAAAATTGATCAAAAACTTTGTCGAGTAGGGCGCTATTCACGTACTGTAAATGTTTTGCAATTTATTTCAACCAATTTTCAGTTTAGATAATATTTCCAAATACATAGCTGCAATTTTTTTCCGGCAGTGGCATGTTTCCTTTTAATTGAGGGTATGTAGGTCAACGTTTGGGTTTATGAATAACTATCTGTTATTCATAAACAAGGCAAAAAATTTTTAAAAAACACTCAACTGAAAGACTGAGAATACAAACCGAACGTTTTTGACTTAATTAAGTCATCATCAGGTTTGGGTTTTGCTTTTAAGACTATTTCATTTGTCCTGGCAAACTAGCCACGTATGAGAGACGACTCACAAAATTGTCATGCGCAACCTCGTTCTCAGGGGGCGGGAAGATGAGAGACCCTGCGAACGAGGTTGATAAGTGCGATATTTACCTCCTGAAGAGTCAGCCCTATCAATGGCCATGCTTCTTGTCAGCTGTTTCTTTGTTAACGAATCAAATCGTGGATTTTGCTTCGGAGCTGTTTGTTGTTCATCCGTATCTATAGAAACCAGAACATGGCCATCATCCTCCGTAATAGTCTTATCTTCCGCTGACGGATGTGACGTCAGCGTTATTTTGGGTGATTGCGATTGGCTAATCTTAGTGCAGACCGACGATTGAACTGTGGAAACCCGCTGACCGTTTTCATGTTGGCCGGCGTATCGTCCATTTGTAGTGATGTTTGCAGGGCAAGGGATGGATATATCCGGATGCTGTCTAATCTGAACGTGAGATGTGCTCCTTGGTAGTCCCTTACACTGTGGCGAAGAGAAAAGAAAAGAAAACATGTTAATCGTGGCACTCTCACAGGACTTGACAGACGAGCTGAATTCTGGGAAACAACAACCTCGTCCTCAAGGCTTTTGCCACTCAGGGACGAGGCTGGAGGGACAAATCGATCGGCCTTTGTGGTGGGTCCAAAGCCTTTAGTTCCAAAAAAATGAAAAAGAAAATAAAAATAGAGAGAAAGAGAGAGAGAGGGAGAAATAAAATCTTATTGGGAATATGACGTCATGATTGCAGACAAGAGAGAATATTGTTGTAGAAGGGCTGGAAATATGACGTCACACTTGCAGTAATTGTTTAATCAAAGAGGTACCGTTACATTTTTCTAGCTACCACTGAACTGAAAAATCAAAACATTTTTTGGAGAGAGGATGCAATGTTCACTGGCGTTCTTTGATTTAATGACTATCCGAATTCAGAAACAAGAGATTTCAAGCGAGAGATCTAGAGACGTTACGTTACAAGCCGCTAAAGTGCGCATGCTCCTAACTATTGTAGGATCACCGAGGATCACCGTAACACGGCCGCCTCGTCAGCTGTATTACGGATCCTGAGTTCCTAGAGACCATCATTCATATAAAGTCTACCTCTATAATAAAGACGCGTGTTGGGCAGTTCACTTGACCCTCAGATGTTACATCCGACCCCTTAAAAATATGATTTGAACGAAAGTTATCACTACTAACATCTTACCCCTTGTTTTAATGTAGTTTCTCCTAGAGGGTGGTCTGTGAAATAATCAACCACGTCACCGATTGTCGTGAACCGTCGTGCGCCGACGTAATAACCTTGGTCACGTGTTAAGACTGCGTGATGACAAACGTATTTTCCCGCGCTGCAAACGTCAAGAACACGTTAAGTGATGCCTGAGATCAGGATCGGCTTAGGGTTTTGGTAAACAGTATACAGTTTTTTTTAACATTGGGTATTCGGTATTTTTACGTTTAAATATGGGTATTTGCAAGAGAGCATGATCTAAGAGCTGAGCATGGGTCTCTTCCAGTGATAATTTTTTGAAATCTATTTTTAACATCAGTCCAGAGCTTAGCTATTTTACGAGCGCACCTGGTTGGTCAGTTCGAGTAACGTGATGTCGGAGCCTCGATCAGAAGGAAATAAAAATAAACTATTAATAGATTTCAAAAAAATATCATTGGCACGGGGAATCTTTCTCTGAGATCGTCCTCTCTTGGTATTGGTATATCTTGGAGATTGTCAATTGATATCAAGTTGAAAGTGTAAATTCCCTTTCATTTATTCTTGACTACAGCATATGTTCTCTTCCGCGGTGTTCTACTTTTGATAGTTTTTTAGTTATCTTGGTATATCAGTACCCCCCCCCCCCCCCCCCCCCCTGGCCAACCCTGTGAGATGTATGATAGCAATATAGGGCATGAGCACATCTCCAAGAACATTTATAAATATGCAATGTACAAATACCCAGTAGCTAGGAAAGTGAAAAATACCAGTAAATAAACAGGGAAACAACACACAAAATCACAATCATCGAATTAAAGGAAATCATAACCGTGATGGTGGTTTGGATACCTGGTATTAATTAGCCTAAATTCTTACGATTTTATTTCTCCGTTTACTCCTTATTTTTAGTTTTGATTGAAAAGACATATCAAACACTCGAGACAATGTTTCATCCAATTTCCAAACACCTCGAATTTCGTCAAAAATACTCCGCTGCGCGTCGTATTTTCAACTTTCTTCTCGGTGTTTGGAAATCGGATGAAACACTAACTCAAATGTCACCCCCTCCTACGGGCCTGATGTGTGATATATTACAGGAAAATCAACAGGAGTAATAACAAATGTTTTGACTAAGAAAACAGCTTCACTCAAAACAGTTAGTAATACAACAGAAACAATGACTGCAATTCTTACGATATCGACAGAAATAACTCTGATGTTACGTCATGGGAAAAAACAAAGGCACCAGGCTCCGCTCGAGACAGCAATTCCTCGGCTTCAGATCGGCTGAGTTTGAATGGACTCCAGCTAGAAGAAAATTGGAACAAATAGTTAGATTTCTAAGTTTCTAAGTTTCATGTTGGTAAGGGACCACGCGAGACCACGCGTACCATTTATATGCCAAAAATGCTGATAGGTCTCAGTGTTTCACGGTTCGGCATGTGCCGGCTTGTCAACTTTATCCGCGTTTAAAAAACCCACTCACATGTACTTCTCGATACTTCAGTAATCACGTACATACTATAATTAGTCCAAGCAAAACGACGAATGACCAAAATTCACAAGAAATTTTAACGGATTACACCGAGAATTGTATACCAGAAAAATAAATTACCAGAATAAATCCTTCAGGCCAACACTTTATTCTGGTAATTTATTCTGGACTATTCAATGTCGACATCAGCTCGGTGTAATTCGTTGAAATGTTTTGTGAATTTTGGTTATTCGTCGTTTTTCTTGGGCTAATTATAGTATGTGATTACTGAAGTATCGAGAAGTACATGTGAGTGGGGTTTTATAGACGGATAAAGTTGATAAGCCTGAGCATGCGCCGAACTCGGCTTCAAAATATCCGTCCGTCGCGTGAGTTGTGAAGCAGTCATTTGTTGAACTTCTAGTTTATTTTCACTCCCATCCATTTCGGATTTGCTTTGCCTTTTCCGGGAAAGGATTATGTCACGGTATATAACTGAAATCGCGCGAAGAATATTATCAAAGAAACTAGAAACACCCGCGAAAATAGCTGTCTTCATTGTGGACTAGATAAACAATAGCCTCCATTTGGCTTCAAAAATATGCTCGGATATATATTTGTCCTTGGACATTATCTGTTCCTCGAAGCTCACAGTTTTCCTCGAGCTTCGCTCTCGGAAAACTGTTCGCTTCTCGGAACAGATAATGTCCGCGGACAAATATCCGAGCATATTTTTGAAGCCAAATGGAGGCTATTGTAGTTATTATCCTTCAAATATTTTTTCACAAGGCCGCTCTGTTTGCCGTGGAAGATCTCGGTCGGCCAAGCTGTTAAACATCAAAACAATTCTGTTGGCGTTCAAAAATATTTCTAGTCTGTTCAAAACAATCAGTTTTATTTAATTTAGCAATTTATTTGAGACGAAAACTGAACGCAAATTTTCAAAACTGGGGAATATCACTTGGGGAATATCACCCGGATATTCCCCAGTTTTGGCTGCGTCACGTGACGTGTTTAGACAAGAGAATATAATATAAATTATATTATATTATATTATCCCTTATATTCTCTTGGTTTAGACCAATCGCGCGCGAGAAAAAATTTTGATGGATTATAAGCTTGGATAAATTCTGCTCGTAAAATGAATTATTCTGCCGGCAGGTAATGCTCGTAAAAATTGCTTATTATACTCGAAATTCTGCTCGAGCACCCTTATTCTGCTCGAACGGCTGCTCGGTACCCAAAAACATTTTCCGGCCCTTCAAAGTATGTGATGTGATGTGATCTCATGTGAGTGCTAATTAGCAAATGCTCGAGATATCACATTAATTGCAAGGTATTTTCCATTTGTTTTGTATTTAGTTTTCAATTTTTCTTTCAACTGTTATTCATATCATTAGTGTTACTGATTTTCCCTTATTCTGCTCCAATTCTGCTCGAAAATGCCTTATTATGCCGCAGAATGCTCGCCTCAAAAATCGCTTATTAAGCTCGAAATTCTGCCGGCAGAATTTATCCAAGCCCATTGTGGACACACCTCGTTTGTGTAGCCAAACATCTCCGGCATCGCAGCGCGCGGTTGTTATGATCTGCGACGTACCGATAACCTGTTCTTATTACAGTGTTATTATGTCTTCAGTTCACAAACATGGTTTAGTTGAAGTGATATGATTTTTAAAAAAATTGATTGATCGACCACTGAAATTTTAGCCTCACTGATATTACAGCTAATGAGCAAAACTTAGAGTCGTATCTATAATTTTTAGGCACATTTTTTAATTAAATTTTTTTAGTGATTTTGAGTATTATTTCTTTCACACACTGTTCTTTACAAAACGTATTTATTTAGATCGCTATTTTAAAAGGCAAGACTGAAACCGCTCGCTTAGTGTATAAAAACTTTCAAAATGTATAAGTGAAAATTTAATTATTACTAGTTGTCCACATTGCGTTCAAAAAACGCTTATATAATTAATGGCTTACCGTGGAGTAACACTTCGTTATTTGACGTACATTCTGTAGGATTCCAATTATATTATTTTATTCACTTCAAACCTTATTATATTAACTGGCGAGCCCTTTTGGAGACCTCATTAGGCTGTTTAATTAAAAGCGCGCTCGCTTACTTTACTTTGTTTCACGAGCTTGTTCCTTTGTATTTATTGCTTCCTATACAACCTTGTTCTCTTATCTAAGATTGTCAACGGATCAAAATGTGACTGTCCACTGGTTTGTGTACACATTCTTAATTGAATTTAGCAAAAGATGAATATTTTCCCCTGTTTGAAGTATTGGTCACAAAGAAAACCATGAGACTGAAAAAAATTGTCTCTCAGAAACTGTTTCAGGGCCCGGAAATTTCTGCAACCATTCCCTGTGTTCCGAAGGATTTTCTTGGACGCTATTATGGATAAATCGGCCGAAGGCGGTGCGAAAAAAATCCTCCGTAACACAGGGAACAATAGTTGCAGATTTTCAGTTATCATTTATGCAACCGGGCCCAGAATCGGACGGTATTTTTTTTTTTTATGAAATGAGAGTATATGGAGAGCTGTAAAAGGTCAGGATTAACATTTCTAAAAACTTGCCGTTGAAGCAAACACACAGTGAGAATAGATTAAAGAATTAAAATTGTCAACTTGATGTGCCATCAAATTCTCAAAAGTAGCATAAAAGGATTGTATCGAAACAGGAGCGGCTCCTGATCGATATAATTAAAGGAGAATTTAAAATATTTCTCGCATACAGCTGAAAGGATTTATTTTTCTAACACTATCCGATGTAAAACCACAATGGCTGTTTAATTACCTTTAATTTTAAATTTATAGTTGATGAAACCCAAAGAGTAATGACTGCCATTTGATACAATACGAAAGATTTACTTGCATTGGCTTGATCTACCGGCAAATGTTGTTATAAAAGACGCTGGGATACTGTAAATAGCTTCGCGAAAGCCGAAAAGTGAACCGTCATCATATAATTTCGCTCTTGGCGCAAATTTATTTCTTTCGACGTCAGCTCGTGGGGCCAAGTGTGCATACTGAGACGGCGTTAATTCGAGCGAATAATAGCCTCGTTGCTGCCGGAAAATGTATTTCATAACATTTTTTTGTTTTCTCACCTGCTGTGTGTATCGTGAGCGGTCCATTAAAAAAATAAGCTTTATTTCAAGAAAAGTAATATTTTCTTGGATTTGAGACTTTTTTCTCGCTGATTAAAACGTTGTGAGAGAAAGTAAAAGTAAATGCAGTTCGCAAATTCACTTTTCATAAAATATATAAGCGGATTAAACAACACGTGTGGCGTGAATCGACGAAATTTATGTGCATACAAATAAAGTTTGTGAATTGGCAAGTTGTCAGCACAACGAAAATTGGTATTCCTTCCCAAAGCGTTTTGCCTTATAGCGTTCCTAAACAGGAACTAGGTTGAAAAAAAAAAGTGTCCGTGTGGTTTAAAGTAGAATAAAGGTATGATTAGCTGTTGATGGGAAAGGGGAAACGATATTAAAATGAGGAGAATTAGTTCGTTGTTACTCAAGCAAGCAGGTGACGTATTCGGCATTGAGCCAACGCGACACAAACGTCTTTTTGTCTTACGGCCTTTCTCGCAATGACACCTGCATTTTAAATGTCCAATTCTTCTAATCGGTCACACGATTTTGCATTACATCTTGTCTTCCTTTTACAGTAATCAACAGCAATATTCGCTGTAAAGAAAGTTTTTTTCTCTTGTTAACCGTACGAAAGATCACAAGTACATTTGACCGTTGCCGTTCAGTAGAAATAAAAGCTTTTAACTTATTTTCCCCTCAGTGTTCGAGTGTCCGATGACATACGGTTTTAAATTTTATTTCAGAGCTACAGCGATGTTCCCGTTCAAGTAAGATCGATCTAATGATATGATTTCGATCTTTAAATTAGGTGACAGAAATGTAGATTTCGGCGAATTTTGAACGATACGATACTAGCTCCAGAACTGAACCGAGGTTATAAACGTAAAAGAAAGTGTTGCGTACAATCGGTGCCACATTGTCATTAAAATTGTCTTTTACATTAACTTTTAAATTCAGCATGAACGGAGTTGCCAATAAGTCGCTTTCGCAGTCTTTAATAGGAAACATAAAGGTATTTTTTTGAAGTATACTTACATTGCGGCTTCAGCGAGTGTTTTTATAGTAGATCCAGAACAGTTTGTTGTCGATGTATTCGAGGCAGAACTTCGACTGTTTCGAGCTTCGGGCTTCCAGGTCGAGCTCGATACAACCACAACTGATTTAGAACACCCTGTACCCATCTGCTTTCTATATTCCTTGGTAAAGCCTCATAATCCACGCAAGTCGTCGGTGAACGAGAACAACAACAGTTTTTCATCCAGTCGCATCGTCACATCGTCTCCGCGCGAAAAATCTCCACTCAAGAATCGCAATGCTGTTAAAATTTCACCACTTCCCAAATGCTCGGAATCACGGGCAAATTCAAACAAACCTTAAAGTCAAATCGACTCTTGCTCGTTTGAAATCAATTTCAGCGAATGTCTGGCTTTGTATATTAGTTCGTCGGAATAAAATATACCACAATTAGGTTTTGAATATTTGCATTAAATCTGCGCAGGATGATTCAGGTTTACATGTAACGGTACGGCATTTGCCATTCAGCAACACAAAACACAATTAAAAGTCGAAAAAACCTCAGCCTCAACGGAAACGACTACGAATAAAAGATTTGAGTAGATCGGATATCTCCTTCTGCTCAATATTATGGTTATCGTTATTAGCATTAAAAAGGGTTTCCATGGTAACGAAATTAAATTAAAAGACTCATCTGCGGCCCTAATTTAAAACGGTTTAAATTTTTAAAGCAACATTTCAGAAGAAAGTATAAATAACTGCTCAGTTACAATTCCCCATATAGAGCTTTCTCTTGAAAATAAAGGACGCGAAACAAGTGTCAAAAGCATTATATATCTAAATCGAGCTGGCTTTTGCAATAAACCCACATTATTTAGTACAAATTTGGGTAAGTAAACCTTCTGCACATCAAACATGCATGCTAGAATGTAATTTCGCAAATTGCGAAATAAAAAGCAAAGCCATATGCAAACGTCTTTTCTCAAGCTGTACACTCGAAAATAATTTGAGAGGCTTGTACCATACAAGATACATTGATAACTATCGTAAAAATTATTTATTTCGACCGAGTATGACAAAAATTAATATATTCCGAGCCATAAATTGATAACTTGTATGTCATATTAGACATGGCAATTATTTCACAATTTTATTTACGAAGTTCATCATGACTATCATGGCAATGTACAAGGTACTTAAAAGAACACATAGTCACAAGTCAGTGTCGTAAAGGGAAAACCAAGGCAATTACAATGGCCAATCACAACAAACTTAAACAACACAATGAACCAATAAGAACTCGAAGCAATTATATGTAACCGGCGCCAAGCGCGGGAAAACCAACCATAGAGCGTAGCATGTTGATTGGTCGAGACGTATGTAAATTACATTACGGCTACTTGGGGAACAGCCCGTGTAACAGCCACTCCCCTAACCGGTTGAACCTGTCTGGCTATTGCACCAATTCTTTTAGCAATGACGTTTTCACCAGTCTGCCGTTGCTATCTTCCCGCCGCTCTAAGTTGCTTTTGATACTCAGCGTACGGATGCAGTTTTCGACGGAAGTAATTAATATAGTCTATTTCATTCTTGAGTAGCTTTTCGCATAAGTATCTGTTGAAACGAGAAACGCCTTCGTTTAGCTTGAAACCACGTATTTTCCCACTCAATCGAAACGCAATTTCTGTCACCTCTTCTGGGGAAACGCAGTCCATGTACATCTCTAAATTTTTTCGCTTTAACTCCGCAAGGTCTTTGTAGAATCCCTCCCCATGCTGTGTGATTTTCTCCCAGAATGTCTTGTTAAAGTGCTCGTAGAGAAGCACGTCGGCTCGGTTCCAGTCCCGTATCATATGTTTGAGACGCTGAGACAAAACCTTATTCGATGTAGTATTCCCGGATTTTCGTTGATTTTGTTTGATATAAATCACATCGTCTAAATCCCAGCAGAATTCGCGCTTGAGCAGAACGAGGCTCTCGTCGAAATATTCCATCATTAGAACCAACGAAAATTCGCTCTCAACCTTCTTGATGGCGTCGATAATTCCTTTTTCGTTGTCCTGCAAAGATGGCGACAAGCCCAGATCAAAAAACATACCGTTTCTCACCAAGTGCGCCGATTCAGGAAACGACTTCACGGTTCGTGTTAAGTTTAGAAGATATCTGTGAGGATTTGTCAGGAACGTCTGCATGGGATTGGAATAATTTGTCAATCCGAAAACCGATACAACTCCATGTAGTTGAAGGTCGACTCAAATTGATAAACTGGGTCACGTAGAATTGTGATGTATTTGGTGTCACCGTGCATGACAACGTCCATTGCGGGCCTGTTATAACGAGCGTGGTTACACAGCACATGAGCTGGTTCACCGTTTAGCCGCCACAGATCTACAGCGCGCCAGTGGAAATAACCCGGCCAACCAAAGCGGTACAGATGTGGCGCCGGAAGTGCCATATTGAGCTCTCTAAGGTCCGCATAACGGTTCAGGATATTTGTAAGGGTGCTGCTTCCGGTTTTATGAGTTTTGAGGAAGGCGATATTCTCGTGAGGTTTGCAGCTGTTAAGAAGAACAATGTTTGAGTTAAGAATGGAACAAAATGTAGCCTGTGAGCAGGCTTTCTTGTCTGGGTTTCGTGTGAGCGGCGAAGCCGGCGAGGGGAATGGGCTCGTAACACGTGCCTTCGCCGCTCGCGCGATACCCAAACAAGAGAGAGCCTGCTCACAGGCTGAGCTAAACGATGCAACGGTCACTATATAGACACGAAGTGAGGATCAGATTGACACAACAACAAGAATAACAACAGCAACATCTTGCCAACTCGTAAACTGGAGACATTATAGGTTTACCATCGGTCTGAGGACACTCTTCCTATCCACGACATCAGAATTAAGCCATCAATCACACAACAAAGCGTGTATTTATAATTTTTCACTTTTTATGTAGAGGGGGTGTCCAATTATTCCTAAATAAGGTTATTTATGTTGTATTCTTTTTTTTAGTTTACAACAGCAGCAGACGCAACAAAACAACAACAACAACAACAACAACAACAACAACAATAACAACAACAAAAAATATAGTAAGTAATTGTATTCAGTTTGCCACGAGCATGGGACAAAAAAAAATTATGAGTCCCCGACGGAAAAGATTTGATTTGTCGAGGTACAGCAGATTAATTGGCTGCCGCTTAAGGACGAAATAAACGTTCAGAAGTGTAGTTTGATATTTAGGCGTATTAAAGATGACTGTAACTGTCCAAGCTACATAACGCAGTTATTAGCTAGAAACTCAGATCTGCATAGCAGGACTAGTCGCCATGGAAACTACAACTTAGTGTGTCCTCGTTACAACAGGGAATCGGAAGGGGGAAGAACTTTCCAAGTCAGTGGAATAAAGCTGTGGAACAGCATCCCTATTAATATACGGAAACGAGACACCACTGGTTCTTTTAAGTCTGCACTAAAAAAATATTTTTTAGCTTAGTTCCTTTTTATATATAAATTCGAATTTGTTCTTTGAAATTCAATGTACATATTTTTATCATAATGTTTAGTACCCATACTCGTTTATTCTATATTGTAATATATTTTAGTCTATTTTAAATTTTGTAAATCATATTTTAGACCATTTAAATTTAGATACCTAGGATCGAGGGCCACTAGTTTATCAGTGTTTAACTGTTATGTGTTTACCCTCGTAAAATAAAGTTGCTTACTTACTTACTTACAGCCTAAAATCTTTACCTTAATTCATCATATTGAACAAAGCTTGATTCTGTCGAAGAATCTTGCTTTTCGTCTTCCTCGTCTAATTCTGCTTCTTCATCAACATCTTCTTCCTCCTCAGATTGTTGCTTAGCGTTGTTTAGTAAATCCCAAAACTCGCCATCGACGTCAGTTACATTTCTAGATCCAGTCTCCTCGTGCCTTGGCGCTCCGGAAGAAGATTGGCTCGAGTCGCCGCTTGTTGATCGTACGGTCTTCGTGCGAGCGAGCTTATTTCTAAAAAATGAATTAAAAAAAAATCTTAAACAAGAGACGATGATCATCCTCTCTTCTCTTAGAATAAATACTGAACATCCGAGACGTTTCTTGTAAACCAGCTGGGCCCGGTTGTTCGAAAGCCGATTAACGCTAATCTTGGATTAAAAGTCAATAATTTAATGACTTTTAATCCAGGATTAGCGTTAATCGGCTTTCGAACAACCGGGCCCAGGGTTGTATATGGAGTTACATTCTGGGTGTATTCCGCCTGAAGTCTATGTAATGCATGCACCCCATCTCGAGATCAGGGCTTCTGCCCGGATAAACGAACCACATTTAACGCTCCATGCTAGCCGGCAAGCATATTAGGCGCTGAGTATTTACCATTTACCAAAAAAATCCGGAAATTTCGGTTGGAATGTAAATGGTAAGGTTATTTTGGTTTGCCCGACCGGAAAATTTCCGAATATCACTCGACCACCATTTTATAAGTTTTGTATTATTTGTGGGGTCCATACCACAAGCGACCACAAGCTATACTTCCTTTGGACTCCAGTCATTTTACACCTAATATGATTTTGTTTATTGTTACTTGTAATTTATGGTGAAAGTGAAATAAAGATTGATTGAAGATTGATTTACCTCTGCCACCATCTTGAATCTAGTTACCAGACTCTCTCTCTGTCAATTGGAATGAATTGCGCAAATGGTACACGCCAATCTCGAACGGAATTTCCCATTCGGGAGTTTTGCTTACCATTTGCACAAACCGTGAACCAACCGGTTTTTCCATGTAAATGGTAAACACTCCTGAACTACAAGTTGCAGTCGAACCTATATTCAGCAGCCACCTATTTAGCGGCGACCTCCCAGTTGGCCAGTTGTCAAAGTCCCCAGACTATTGTCAGTATAATACTGTAAATAACACCCCTAATAAGCGGCCACCTCTATTAAGCGACCGAGGCCACCTTTTTAGTCGTCCTCCTATTATTTTTACCCCTATTAAGCGGCCACCAAGAATTTTATACACTTAGTTTGGCGACTGATAAAACATTCAAAGACACGTTCATAATCGTCTTGACGTGATTCCATTGTCACTAATCTTTTGATTTTCTACCACGCCATTGATTGATTTTCTACCATTAATGACGAAACCCGCGGCTAACCTCTATTAAAATAGCCTGAGATCAAGAGTCGCTTTCGTTCTGCAGCGACTCGGCTCGCTTCGCTCGCAAATTTTCTTTAGGAGCCTGATCTCAGGCTACTATTAAAAAAGAAAATTATATCACCACGCGAAGAAAAAAAAATGTAGTTTTGTGAACTCGACTTTTTACGGATTGTTTTTCAAGTCGTTAATTAAAAATTAGAAAAAAACAACAACCAGAACTAATGCTTTATCAGGTTTAAAATCACTCGGCTTTGCACTGATAAAACAATACTACTCGTTTATTAAAATTTACATAAATCGGGCAGCTGTTTTTGCATGGCGTTTCGGATCTTATTATTGTTTATTTTCAGATTATTGTTTTACTTAAGACTCCGCGAGTTTAATATTCGTTTCATGTGTAATGCCGCAGAATCGGGGAAATATTGTTCAGAAGACGGTTGAAAAGGTATCACAATTAGTTTATTTTACGGAGCATAATAATAATAATAACAACGAGAGAGATAGCTCAAAGTTAGCTGACATTTCAAGGGATTTTGAAGCACCTTTATGATTTTTACCAGATTACATCCGTTTCGAGTAAGTTATCAAAGAAAAAGCTTTCAACATCCGCAGCGACCGGGAACGAAAAACGGGAACAGAGTAGACTGCAAAACAGTCGTATTTTTTTGCGTCGGACTGTCAAACGAATGCGCGCGGTCTTTGAACGAAGGGTCTAGAGCGAGTGTGAAAACGGAGAGTGCAGTCTAGGATAGCCTGTTCCAGGCTCTCGGATAGTGGGGACGAAGCGAAAAAGCGAACGGCCGCGCGAAGGTATAGGCCTAAACTCTCTCAGACTACCTTCGCGCGGCCGTTCGCTTTTTCGCTTCGTCCCCACTATTCGAGAGCCTGGAACAGGCTAAGTCTAGGAACAGAGCTAATCCAAACCTAATAATAACCCTAAATCCTAACCCTAAACTTAATCCTAACTCTAACCCTAACCAGGGTTAGTTTAGGGTTTAATAGGATTAGGGTTAGGATTAGAGTTTTAAAGGAGCTACGTCACGGATGGCGCATCTTGAAAAAATTGGCCAACTTTTTCAAGTTCGCTGTTTGCAATCCGTCTTAATCTTCTCCATCCTCAACCATCCTTCTTCCTGTTTGGTTTCTTATTAACTCTTCGGTGTTTTTCTATCTTAGTAAACTATTATTTCGAGGCCTTCTTCAATTTAAAGGTGATTTTGCACTTCGCAAAAATGACTTAAAATATCGTGACATAGCTCCTTTGTTTAGGGTTAGGATTTAGGGTTTATATTATTAGGTTTGAGTTAGCCGGATTAGTTCCGTTTCCCGTTCCTGGTTTTAGTAACATCCCGCAGCGACCATATAAATTTTTTATCAACAAAGGCCATCTGGTTTCCATGCAATCGATGGCCGCAGGAAGATCCATATTGATTTTAGTCGGCGCATGGCGTACAAGACACTGAGAGATATTTGGTGCAGTTTATACCACAAGTTAAAACGGCAATCAATGACCACGCGACATGGAAACGATTCAATACTTCTATCCATTGCCAACAGCCCGCTAAAGTACGATAGTCGAATACTGTTCAGATCAAAACAATTTTATGTTTTAATTAAAAAACCTAGACCGTGACAAATGAAATGACACTGGACGGTGTACAAAAATGTTGAGACGAACTCGTAACAATAAATAAACAAACAAAGAAAGCAGTCTGAGGTCGAAAATTACGTACAGGCTCGTCTTGTATATTAAAACGACACGGTATTACATGACATACATGAAAGACAATGCAAGAGTTCACCGAATCGATTTCTAAAGCTCGCGCGTTGAACTACTTGAACTGCATCTTTCCATATAATCAATGGGTTTTTTGTTGCCTTATTTACTTCCATTCCGATGCATTCGCCAGGGGTTAGCTTTGATTTTACCGGTATATTTAAAACAAAGCACCGACAAATGGAATTAGCGATGTGTGGCTATAAACGACTTCAATGGAGTTTGTAGCTACAACAGTTACAGTCACTCACCCGTTGGATTGATCATTGAAGCTTACGCGGAGGAATTCTGTATACCTTGAGAAAGTGTCGGACGGGAAACGGATCAGGTTCCTTTCCTTGATTCGAGGAAGCAGCAGTGTGGCGGTGAAGCACATCAACTTAAAGCGAGGAAACACAACAGAAGAAAACGATTAAACTTCATTTTCCGTCTTGATGTTTACGCTTCATCTCACGACACAGGGTATCACACCGCAGCGACCGAACTAGGGTCGAATTACAGTCATAATTATTCAACGATCGTTTCAGATCTGATCAGACCGGACGCGCGCTACACTTGGAAGCCATATGTCACACGCAACAAGGAGCAAGGTTAAATAAAAACGACAGGTTCGTAGATTTCTTTGTTGAATGAATCACCAGTACATGGACATGTACCTGCTTTTATCTCCTTACATGGGAATAGGATCTAAATAAGGTAATTTGGAGTTATTTAGTAAACACTTTGCGAATCCCAAAGGCCGGGCAAAGGTGAAGAAAGTCTTAATGGACTTGTTATGACTCCGAGTTAATTATGTGTACAGCATTGTTTCTTATAAGAAATTTAAAAACGCCTATTAAATGACCCTCACAATTTCTAACCTGCGTCGCAGACGAACTCAACCGCCGGTAAGTTCGTCTGCGACGCAATTTCATGTCTACAACAATAGTTGATATTTTAGATCGGTGAACTGATAGCAGTTACAGATGTCAGCGGTTTGACATGCGAACGAGGCGAAAGGGTCAATCTGGTATTGTTAGCCGTTTGACATGCAAACGAGGCGAAAGGGTCAATCTGGCATTGTATTGGCCCATTAGCCTCATTTGTAGGCTCGATGTTCGGGAAAATGAGCTAGAACGAAGACCAACTCGTTTGCATACTTTTTAAAAACGAAAGAATATTTGACTGCGGGCTCAACTGTAATGACTGCTATTCACACAAACATGTTGTGGCTCTTCAGAGGTCGGTCACTGCTTGCAGGGTGACTATGTCAGGGCGTGATAGGGCGTCGAAACGCGCTTTATATACATTAGCCTGTTTCAGGCGTTCGGATAGTGGGGAGTGACGCGAAAAGACGCGCGAAGCGCGAAGAGTGGCGAGTGAATCCATGATGCGGAGTGGGCCTGGGTCC
This sequence comes from Desmophyllum pertusum, assembly GCA_029204205.1. Taxonomy (NCBI): domain Eukaryota; kingdom Metazoa; phylum Cnidaria; class Anthozoa; order Scleractinia; family Caryophylliidae; genus Desmophyllum; species Desmophyllum pertusum. The sequence goes on from MU826356.1 coordinate 1,064,651, forward strand.
AGTCCGCTCTTTCCGTGCCCGTGTATTGGTGCCCCGGTCTGTGCTCAGCATAAAATCAAAATTGGTGCCGTTTCCATAGCAACTTTCGTATTGCATTTTGCACTTCGATATGCACTCGTCGATCGTCATTGACCAAAATTTTGTTGAGTATATTATTAGTCTATTTATTATATGATGTTTTGTTCTCCCCGGCTCGCACTCGTACCCAGGGTCTTCCTTTCATTCCGCTCCTCAGTGGCGAGATGATGAAAGATCCTGGGAACGAGATTGGTCTATGACACATTTGCACTCATTGTTTCGGCGCAACTTTCAAAATATTTTTGCGAGACAAGTCACATGAAAATTGATTACGAGTAACCTTGGTAACAGGGGCTTACAGTGTGTCAGAAGGAAGCGTGACAGAAGGCAACACTGCTCTAATAAGAAAGTGAATCTTAGGTCGTGTTCTATTGGGATCAATTGTTTCAACCGCAACCGGTTCAGGTTGAAACGGTTGAGGTCTCCCAATAGAACACTTTTCCAACCGTTTTCGGTTGAAACCGTTTCAACCTGTAGTTTCGGTTCGTGATGTTATGTCGATGATGAAGTTGGTTTACATCGACAAACTCAAAACACAGGAAGAACCTCGCACTAATTTCCTATCATGTAACTGAGGAGGTGGAAAAAGCTATGCACGTCGCCGGTGTATTCATAATCATTATTTTGAAAGTGTGAACTCTACAAAAATGAAAAATGGTCTTTTTATGTTATTGAAATGCAAAACAAACACCCACACACGGCTTGTCTGTGAAATAAATATACAAATTTCGCACTAATTCCGGACAAAAGTGTCATAATTTGCATTCGAAAGAGAAGATTTTCCATTTCCATTTCAGTAGCAAAAGGATCTAATTTTTGATGTTGTCTTCAAGTGCTAAGTTATTTATTGTTCCTACAATTTTGCTCAATAAATCTTTTGACAAGAAGGGGCTATAAGTGATTTTTATTGACCAAAAAATTGGGATGACAAATTCATGACAGACAGCGTTACACCTGCTCACTATAAAGTGAATTTACATAACTTTTCGCTTGGCTACATGGTTTGTTTATGGTCAAGTCACAACAAAACGAAGTGGAATTTAAAATGCTACTGCCGGCTAGTCAGAAAGCAGAAGACGAAAGATCTAAAAAATAACCAGATAAAAAAAAACAGATTCGTAAGTCGCGAAAAATCGAAAGGATGCTATTCCATGTTGCCTTTTTTCGAATTTATAAAGTTCTATAATGCCAATATTGTGCGAAACGAGACCGCAGTTTTCTGTTCGCAGACTACCACCCGTTTTTAACAAGAGGCTTTTCAAGGCACAAGCTGGAATTGTGCTAACGGACAAAATCCTTAACATCTTGCAGCGATCGTCAACCGCACGGCGACGAACGGCCGATGAACTACACGCTATAAAACCGGTTGTTTCAGCGCTGAAAGACATCCACAAAGGCCTACAATTCATCAAGGAAGCGCTCTGTCATGTAGTCACGTACCAGAAAGTCGAAGCCGATGTTGAAATTTGCAAGAAACGGGGAGAAAGCTGCCTTTCTTGTTACTACATTCTGAGCGGTTCAGTGGAAGCAAAATATGCCATTAACAATGGTGTGTCGGCTAGTGTGTCTGAAGCGCGCGCAATGGACGAAAAGTCAAATGACTGTGAGATAAACTATACGCACGTGGCCGGGGAATATCTTGGGCTTGTATCTGGCGATGGTAGAGAGTTTGATTATCCACCACCGGACAATATACGAGCTATGGAAGTCAGTGAGTTCTTACGAGTAGATCGTGAGCAATTTCACAGCGCGGTCAAACGAGTTCAGAACCGCTATGTTCAAGAAATTGAAATGTTTATTGAAGAAGTCACCGCGCTGAAAGCTCTGCCCAGAGAAGAGAAAAACAAATTAGTTGGTTTGATGGCGAGGCAGGTACGGTCGTTTATTTCATAACTTTAATTATTTGCTATATTTGCTAATGAATGTTTTCTTAGCTGGTCTATCTGTCCAGTTGTGTTGATTTTGTGACTTAGCGAAGATCAATTTTGGCTGCAAAAATATCTCATTACAAAGTCAAAATAAAGTTTTTCGTGCGCCATCAGGTAACCAAGGGGGGGACAAAAGTAATATCAAATGATTATTTATTGACATTTTATTGACGTTCTATTCAACATTTAAATGTATATATTAACATAATTACTTTAAAATCGTCTACAAAGGTAAACATCATGCAATCCTAAACAAGATAAGCAATATACCCAATCTGAATCTAAATGTTATTTATATTTTCGAAATATTGCTTATACCCTCGCCAATTAAGTCGATGTATTTTCTTACTAATTTTACCCTCGATAATTCGAACCTCCCGATAAGTCGAACCTTTTTCGATCATTCGAACCTTCAAGGAGAGTCTCCTTGAAGGTTCGAATTATCGGGATTCAACTGTATAAGGACAAATAGGCCATTTTCGTATGCTGAAACTAGCTAGCAATGGAGGCTAATGCGGGGGAATATAATCCCATTTGCATTTTGAAAAGATCCCCCTGCATTAGCCTCCGTTACAAGCTATTGTAGTTCCAGCTCAATACCGAGAACATGAAACTGAAATGTTGAAACTTTGGGAATCAAAGGGAATAATTTAGTGTTAATTATTTTCCATCCATATTTGGTTAAACTTGCTGACATGCATTCGACTGCCTGGTTGAATCATTGCCATGTTTTATCCATTGTAGGAATATCCCGCTGGTAAAGTGATTGTGAACCAGGGAGACCGTCCAGAGCATCTGTTTTTTGTTGCAAAAGGTATTTCTTGTGTTGGTAAAGGCAAAGCCGCACTCGGGCCAAACTGGTCCACACTGCCGGAGCTTATCCCGGTTTCCTTAGCCAGAAGCCGACTAGCGGAGTATTGCTATTCCCTATGGATGGGATGCTAGTCCATCGCAGGTTACCCCCCAGTATTTTGTCGCCGGTACCCATGCATTGTGAAAGAGACACTGTGTACACCGGTATCCATGTGTCTCTTACTGTACTAGTACCAAAATCTTCATCACTAATTATTTTAATATTCCCTTTTATTAGTATTGGCAAGAGAGGATAATAATTATCTTGGATTATCTTAATATTGGATAGTTCCTGATAACGACCAATCGCTCTAACCAATCGTAGCTAACGTTTGTCCAACACAATTACTTTAATTTAATTTGTTATCCAATAGGAAGATGTCAATATTACAGGAGTATCTTCATTGATGAAGTTAACAGAGAAGAACTAGTTAAACTTGGACAAATTGAAAAGGGTAAGTTGACTGATCTATTTCCTTTTCATAAAATAGTAACGTTTGCATAATCGTTATGTTTCGCTCCTTATAGTACAAATATTCATAATCTTTATCATGATCTTCTAGGTGAATTTTTTGGTGAATCAACCATTCTCGATTCGAGTCCTTGTTTCTGCAGTGTGGCAAGCATTGGTCCCGTGACTTGCTTCCTGGTCAACAAGTATGTAACCTTCTGTTAAATATTTTACGTATTTTCCAGTAGAGTTATTTCGACTTCAACATGCAAGGTATTTTCATGAATATCTTAAAATAATCAATATCTTGGCTGCACGATAGGCAAATTATTATTTTTTTTGGCCACCTTCTTCACTTTTGTACAGCAATAATATGATACTCTTGGAGCTTTGACTACAATAACTTGTTCTTTTATTCAAGGAAGAAAGACTGTTTAAGAAAGTCAAATATACTAAAGAAAAGTTGAAATACATTTAGGTCATGTTATATTGGGATAAACTATTTCAATCTAAACCAGTTTTGAGGTTGAGCCTTCCTTTTGGTTGAGCCTTCTTATTAGAACAGTATTAGTGGACTCGCATAGCGGATATATCCAGGAAGTTGTTTACAGAAGCCGCCATTTTGTTTGTCGACAACGCGCAAAAAATGATGCCCGCGAATATTGTAGCGGTCACTACCCATCATTTTCAACCCAGTTTCCGCTCGGTTGAAAAAGTTGATCAACCAACTAAATCAGCTTGAAAACCAGGCGCGGATCCAGACCGGTTTCAACAGTTTTTTCAATATGTCAGATTTTTTCCCACAGAATTAAAAGGTAACCCCAAAATTCGCAGGGGGATTTTGCTCATGCGACAGCTAGTCAAAACGTTATGTGACAATCGTTTTCTATCGAAAGCTGGAACCGATTGTTAGTCTCAAGAACGCAGGAATTTGCGTTTTATCAGCAGAATCAAATCTGAAAGGTTTTCCGGGGGACCATGCACACGGACTCTCTCCTAGGGCACAGTTGGAAAACGGTCAGATGTTGCCCTGGATCCACGCCTATTAAGTATTTATGCTCTTTTGTGTACTGTTCATCAGGTGGGCGTTGAAAACTAACGAAAGCATCATTCACATTCTTCGTCAAAACCGTCGCTATTTCTTCAATGACACTGATATCAAGCATTACATCCGGGACAGTGATATCTGGCAGAGCTTTAAGCGGTGCACTATCACTGGTCTTTTGGAGATGGCGGGAAAATGTCACGCGACAGTCGAGAGGAGCGAAATGACTGCTACACTTTCACGGGCTGTGGATTATGGAGACGCGAAAAGGTGAGTAATTAATACTTGAGACTACTCTATCCATTTTCCGAAACGAAGTTTCGAGGGAGATCATTCAATTTTGAAGTCAAGGACTTTATTAGCTGATAGAATAGTCATGTAGTAGTACTTTGCTGATGTTATAATTCTCCAAGAATTTCCCTGCAGTCATTTTCCCAACATGAATGACTTTCAACATGACGCTTTCAATTTCCATTCATCGATTGGTCGGTAAAGTTTTTGGCGATTTTCACTGATCCACAGCACGCAAATGACATGCAACATTTCTGTACTATTTTTTATTTCTCTTTCGATTCCAGCCGATAATCTTTCTCGGTTTATTTCCTTTGTTGCGCATCTTTGCTTTGTTGCGCATCTTAGCTTGGATTCAAGAGCCACGTCGGCGGGTAATCTCAATTGAACAACATTCAAGATTTAATGGCGAGTCTGCCTGAAGCGCCAAGCGATATCTGTTTCCTGTTTTTAAATAAATAATAAATAAATAAATAAATAAATAAATAAAAGTAAATAAATAAATAAATGAATGAATGAATGAATGAATGAATGAACGAACGAACGAACGAACGAACGAACGAACGAACGAATGAATAAAAAAATTAGTTGTGTTTCTTTTGCAACAAAGTTTTCATCTCTTGCAGGGTTTCATTAACAAAGCCAAATCACGATGATGAAATACCCGGAGCACCGAAAAAAGCCGAGCAACTGTTCGTACCTCCTCGGTCACGACGACGATCATCCGCCATTTTGAATTGCAGCGCAGCTGCGGTTGTTAAAGCCGTTTTATTGTTGAGAAGAAATTCCGACAGTCCTGAAAACAAATTCAGTTTTTCATTTCCCGCCAAAAAGTCCAGTGCATTTCAAGGGATAACCACGTGCGTAGCGGACATGACGAAACCGAGGAGTGCACCGGGGAGAGCCGATTATCGCCGAAAAGTTCACGAGCAGTCGAAGTCTCCAACAACTGGTCGCAGACCAAAAAGCGTTAGAGTTCAGCTAACAAAAGATGCTTCAAAACATTCAAATAGTAGAGTGTCTGTGTTTGGTAATGCGAATGAAGCTTCACCTCGTACTAAAGTAAAAAGCCAAACAAAAGTCAAACAATCAAACAGAGACACGAAAAACAAGAAACTAAAGGCAGCGTTCAAGACACCTGTTACTAAAAAGGACGCCAAACAAGCTTCTAAGAAGGTAGAGAGTGGAACTAACAGTCCAGGGTTTCTTCCCTCTGTTTCTGTGGAGAAAAACGTCGTTCAAAAACCCAACGTTGTCATCAAAGAAATTATCAACACTGGGATTCCCGGTCGGCGTTTTTCTCCTAAAACTTATCGCAGATTCGAGCGAAGTCTGTTTGACGTTCTGGATAATCCGCCAAACTATGAGCAGAGCTCATCGGATGAAGATTCTCCCTCTCAGACTAAAAGCCCAGTTTTAAATCCATGGAACGTTTCTTTTGTTGCCAGTAAGTGGATGTCCGCCGTTCGACAGCGAAGGAAGAATTCGCATTCTCCAGAGGAGAGTGACGAAACTGGCCAACCGCCAATCATTGTCATCGAGGATTGGTCACCTGGCGCGGAGCTTGGTGAAGAGCGAAGTGAAGACACGGACGATAGTGGACTGGTGACAAGCAGAAAGACATCAGCGAGAAAGACGAGTCGGACTCCCACACCTATACTCGATAACGTCACAGAAGAGAGCGAAGAGGAGATTCAGAAGTATGAGCATGAACTCATGCCATCTCAAAGGTAAAGTGATCCCTTCGGTTTCACCGCAAGAGAGGATGACCTAAGAGAAGCATTCCCCCATACATGGGTCACCTTCCAATGATAATTTTTTTAAATATATTTTTAACTTCTGTCCATAGCTGAGCTATTTTAAAAACGCTACCTGATTAGTCAGCTCGAGTATCGTGATGTCGGAGCCTCCATCAGAAGGAAATAAAAATACCTTTTACAGCATGGCGCGAACCTATTAATAGATTTTAAACAATTATCATGGGGCGGGCATGGGGAATCCTTCTCTTAGATCATCCTCTCTTGTTCACTGTCAATCTGTATATAGTAAAACTATAAAAAATTAGTCATGTTTCTACTCTCTGAACCGCATGACATGATCGTACCGGCTCCCGAAATTTTTGGTTGAGGTTTGCCTCCTGCTTCTCAAAACCCTTACCAGCAGTCCATTACCCGGAGCGAACAACTGCAAGGAATTCGTGTCACAGCGTCTTTACAGACTGGTTTATTTTAAGATTCTCTTTTGCTGCGAATTTGAATTTGAATTTGAATTATTAATTGGCGTCACCACGTAACGCCTTATGTGCCAGTAGGCATGAAGAAGATGAGCCAGTGAGTGCCACCACGTAACAAAGGCCACTATTAGGTCGCCATTTTTTTAATTATATATTTTCTCTGGAAAAGAGATCTAAAAAATAAACTGGTCTATAAAAACTCTGTGACATTGTGACATCACTCCCGGTAATGGGCTCCTGCTCTCACCAGTACAGTCCCGACCTCTAAAATACATAACCAACTTCAGGCCTACCTCGTCTGTTGACGTAATATACAGGAGCGCTTAATTAAATGCTAAACTCTTTTGGGGTTATTTCTCTGTATTATTTGATCGTATTAAGATTAAATTTCGTGAAATCAAGAGAAACAAATATTTTTTTACGATCTCATGTAAAATCATACTCTATTTCAGACTAAAACAGCTCAAAGTATTTGATATTCGAGTTGATTTTGGAAGCCGATACGTTGAGCGATTATATTGAAATTACCTTGTTGTATCTTTAAAATAAGCTAATAAGTATACTATCTGTATGGTTTGTGTTCTGACATGCGCAGATGGCACACCCCCATTCACGAGGCACGCGACGCGTGTAAACAGCAGCTGATCGATTTCAAGAAGCAAGTTGAAAATTTGGAGAAACAGCGAAATAGCTTAAAACGGCAGCATAAAAAGAAGACAGAGGAAGAAGAATATGGAGAGGAGAAAGCCGAGGAAGAAGTAAAGAGAGATACAGAGGAAGACACAAACAGAAAGGACACCCCAGACAAGAACGCTTCTGGAAAGGTATTTATAGAATGTATCCATCCCAGGGGGGACTCCCATATAAAAGTGACGGGGGTGATTGTCGTACCTTTTAGGGGTTAGCATTCATGGTTTGGTACCGCTTAGGGTGTTTAAATCTAAACCGATAGGGTATTAAGACAGAAAAAAATGAACTAGTTTGTCTTAGAATTAATACCTCTTAGGGGGGAAAATAAATTCGTGTCACACCCACAAAACGAGATTTTGGTGCCTTTTAGGGGTTCCTTTCAAAATTTCCGACGATCACTCTCCTGGAGTTCAAATTATCTCTCGGCCAAGCTACTGTGAATAACAAATAGCATTGCGTTCTAAAGTTTATTCTGTTGAATATTTTTTATTAATTTTTAAAGATTATACAAATGACTTTTCTTATTATTGTCTTTGGGATTTACATAAATATTATGGGCTACAAATATCTCGACTCTGACTAATCAATTATAATATTGATTAATGCCCAGTTCCCTTTATGAAACGCGCCTGCAGTGCATCATGGTAGTTGTATTCAACATTACAAAATAATTCAAAATGGCGAAGAATGTATCGATTCTAGAGGTATTATCAGAGTGGAAGGTCTGAGACAAGGAATTTGTAGAAGGTACACTCTAATCAGACTTTCCTTCTCCGCCATTTTGAATTTGTAATGTTGAATACAACTACCATGATGCACTGCAGGCTTATTTCATAGGGCATTGTGATTATTCTGTTAGTTCTGTTTATAGTAACTATCAGGGGGGGCAGGCAGCGCCCTTTGATCTTGCCGCTTTTCCGCAATACATGATCGCACAAGTAAAGAAATCTGTCAATCATTCGAGAAACGTACCTCTACGGGAGTTTGCTGTGGAATTTTCATCCATGGTGTCCCACAATGACCAAAGTTCAGTTAAACAGCGACCGAATCGTTCCCATAGATGTTTGGACGTGGAATCGCCAAAATATTTCTGAACGAACACAAACGCATGTCATGTCAGCCATCGTCCGCCATGTTTATTTTAAACAAACCAGTACTTAGTCTCGCTCGGCCAAATTTCTAAAATGTGCAATCATATATACTAGGTCCCAGGCCTCGCTGCTAGCCCCCCCTGGTAACTATAATTAGGCATATTTCATGACCAATGCACAACAGCATTTAAGTGACTCATGTTGTTTTATTTCCTGATCCAAGACATCAAGTCGTCCAGCAACAGGGCAAAGCCGCCACTTGCGAAAACAAGTCTCTGTCATCACTGGCGTCAATCGGAATGCTATTGCTGGGAGGAGTCGAGCCAAGACATTTTCTGAGGTTAGCGATCACAGAGCAAACCCTGATATGATGAACTAACCAACCGACCGACCGACCGACCGACCGACTGTCTGAGGGACGGACGGACGAACGAACGAACGAACGGACGGACAGTCAGACAGACAGACAGACAGACAGACAGACAGACAGACAGACAGACAGACAGCATGAGACAGAAACTGACTGACTGGCTGGCCGACTGGCTGGCTGAAAGAATGCCATGACTGACATGACTGGCTGGCTGGCTTGCTGGCTGTGACTGACTGACTGGCTGATTGAATGACTGACTGACATGACTGGCTGACTACCCTGCCTACCCGGACGGACGGACGTACTGTGACAGACGGACGGACGGACGGACGAACGAATAACGAACTGAATAAATGAATAAACAAAAACAACTGAAGGTTTTCTTTCTGTTTGCTTTAGGTTCCATTGGAACGTGACGGAAGTGGAAAGCAACTTCGTAGAACGCAGTCTCTTAGCCGTTTCCGCCTTATCAGCGTGTCTGCGCCAAATAAAATGCCACCATCACACGAACACACGTCTGCCACGTTAGAGGATCAAGACAGAGGAGAAACCCTACACGGGGAAATGCAAAGAGCTCGTGTGAAGTCAAACAGAATTGAGAAACGAAAACTACTACTTAGGAAGAGAATGGAGGAATTAGAGAAAACTACGAAGATTACAAGACATTATTCATAATAATGTGATCTGAGTAGATGATTAATAAATTTCCGTTTGTACCTGCAATGGTTTATTATCGACTCAGTATTTCTATATGTGAGCTTAATAATCAGTTCTATATTAGTTTCAAAATTTTGGTTTTTATTGGTATACATTTCATGGAATTAATAAAAGGTGTGATAATAACTGACGAGTAACTCTTTAGTAAGAGTTGAAAAGTCTTAAAAAGTCAATAGGCCAACATGGTGGCTGCGTACAAAGTCGACTAGTTCTTTTCCCACTCAATACCGTTGTCGTGGACAGCGCTATGGCTTCCAAATCTTGCCAAGTTGTAAAGTTTCATTTTTACAAGTTCTACAATGCCAAATATTCGGCTTAATACAAACAAAATTACTTTCGTCACTGTAAACACATTGAAGTAATTTTAGCAAATACTCTTGATGACTGGTTTACAAAGCTTAACATATCCCTTAGCCTGTGACTGTGTGACTTTGTCATAAGGTTATGTGAGATTCCACTGTCACTAGGTCTTCATAAAGCCAATATTTGACTTTGAATAGCGAGGTATGGGTGGTGTCAGTTTGAACCACAAAGGTTCTGTTCAAGCTCATCAAATGTACATGTGTCTGTTTAGGCAAGGAAACGCCAGAAATTCTAAAACTATGGTACCAAGATGGTGTCCTCATAGAAGTAAACACTACGCCAGAAGTTCTAAAACTTTGGCAAAATGTCCTTAATATTATCGGAGCTTACTTCAGTTTCAAATTTATATACTTTCAACTGGCAGCCAGAATGTTGCATTTTGTGCCATTCGGGGAACATGAACAACAGGATTATTTGAAATTTCAAAACGCTGTATTTTCATATCAAAGTGACCAATACTGGTACAAATTACATGTTAAAAGAACGAATTATGATTTTGATGACTTTAAATGACCACCCCTACGAGTGCCAACGATTGCATTACTTGATTCTTAATGTATCGGATCAATATAATCTTATTCCGGGATAAACAAAGGTTATATTAAATCACTATTAAATAATTTTGATTAAACATCGTGGTGACGGGCGCAGACACGCAAGTTATTTTTTTCGTTGTTGAAATCAGCCATGCAATAAGCGTTCTTGAGGACTATTTAATGCCGACCGGACTTGAAGTACGTCAGATGATATATTTTTGGCAGTGAGTTATTTTGTAAGTTTTTGAAAGTAAAATTATTTTGTAATTTTAATTTATGTCAGAAGAATACCCGTAAATTAGCTGGTGCATGTGTCGTTTCTGTGATGTTACACCTTATCCATTGCTTCGTGTACTTGTATTGTATTGTATTGTATTGTATTGTAAGGGTCTTATATTTTACATTAACCCTTTCACTTCCACAGTCAAACCCTGTGTCAATAAATGTAGTTGCACCTTTTGTATCTGTGGATGAAACCATAGTGTGTGACCATTCAAATGAAAGCTATTGAGCAGTACTTTCATGTGGTGCTGTTTGTTTTTGACAATTTTTCCAAATGAAATTCAAAAGTTTTTCGTCTGTTTTGAAGTTAGCGGCACTCGGAGTGAAAGGGTTAATATCCTCAAGAGTGTTCAATATCAAAGTTAATCAGTTTCCAATATCAATACATCAGTCAAGCCGAGAAAATTAAGTGAAAAAGGTAAATCATTAACTAGGGAATATTGTCTTGGATTCGTGTGCTACAACATTCTCAGAGCAATCATGCACTTAGGACAATAAACGCTACGAACTGTGATTCACCATGAGCAAGAAGATCAACTGAAGAAATTGCTCTTTCTGCATTTTATTTCTGTTTGAATCATTTCACAAAATGGAATGCAAAAAATGTATTCAGTTCCTTGTCTTTTTATAACATTTTATTATTTGTGGCTTGAGTCACATAGTTGTGCCGGAAGGCGACTAATCTCATCGCTGTCTAAAATAAACCAACACCCGCATAATGTCGCCTCACTTCCCTTACAGCTTAGCTACAGAGCAGTAACATTATTGCATATGCATGAGGTATCTCATTATCTCTCTCTTGATTTGTTTTCTACTAATTTTAAAGTTAAGAAAGAATCAGGTCACTCGCACTTCCACTGACCTTCCATACAAATACAAATGAATACGGGTACGTGTTTTTCCCAGTGTTTCGTACAGCATTTTAATCTCTTAGATATTGACCTAGTCCGTTATTAGAAACATCAAAGTCAAGTGACACTTCAAACGTGACGTCAGTTCCTCCAGTATAACTAAACGTATGACGTAGACTCGCACACATTCAAACTATATTTCCAAGCGTGGAGGCCACGGAGAGCAGAACGTTAAAATCTTGTAGTCGACAACACGAGCAGAAATGAAGTCAGGCTTACTTTTTATTGCATTGGTGCTGTTCTTTAACGCAGGTAAGATGTACGTTTACTATTTTAACTTAGTTTGAGATGTCCCAGGTATTTTATCCATTACATAATTCCGTGTTTAAGACTTTTTCCAGGGGCACCCAACGACAAAATTTTCCTGTTGGTGTCGGAACGTCGTTTTTACGTTATAATTGTGCTTTTTGTGCAGTTTAATGGCTTATTTTTAAACGCTAAGAAAGAGGTATCTGTTCGGATACGTTAGCTGAACTTTCAAACTTTCAAATTTTAGGGATTGAAATCTTTTACCCGAATTTATGAGCTGAATTTGCCTTTCCGAAAATCCTAGCTGACCTATTTTTGTACCCAAAACGACATCTTTGTCTCTCCGAAAACAAAAGACATTAATTTTCCCATATTAGAAAGTTCGAGATTACATTTCCCTAACCGAATATGCTAGGCGATTATAGGCCATCCGTTGGGTGCCCTGTTTTTCGTAGATGGGAAGGTCTTCGAAACATTCATGAATTAAAGGAGCTACGTCGCGGATGACCGTGATTAGCCAACTTTTTCAAAGTTCGTCATTCGTAATCCGTCTTAATCTTCCTCAGTCGCCACCATCCTGGTTCCGTTTTGGTTTATTATTATACTTGTTTGGTGTTTTTTTCTACCTTAGTAAATTATTATTATGAGGTTTCCTTCGATTCGAAAGTAATTTTGTACTTCGTGGCTAGCCCTTTAATTATAAGTTTAATAATTACCTCTTATTAACCGAGCGGGAGGTCTGTATGGGGGAGTCTTGACCGAGGTCGTCAGCCGCAGACCGAACGCAGTGAGGTCTGTACCAAGATCGAGGTCAAGATTCCCCCATACAGACCTCCCGCTCGGTTAATAAGATGTTTATTATATGGCCAAAACCCAACACGAAATAAAATGATAACCGATTCTTTCTTTTTTTTTTTTTTTTAGAAATAAACAACCGCGCGGGGATAGGAAAACATGCATTTAGCTGGTTTTTTGTAAACTGTTTTTTTCCCTCTGTCGTTGTTGTTAATAAATCGCGGAACAAGCTGATATAGTTTTCTTTGATTAAAATTCAACAATTAACTAGAAAAATGTTGCGGCGTCGTTGCGGCAAGTTGCGGTCTAGATGCTGGTCTAGATGGGAGAATATTGACCGCGGTCAATATCCGTTTTACCCAATCAAATTGACGGATTCGGTAGTGCCCAGACCCCAAGGAGTCTCGGCCATATAATAATTCTGTAATAGATAAGTCGATCGTTCTTTATGTCGGCATTGCATTGCGGAAACTACTGAGAAAACACGAGCCGAAGAAGTTAAACACTAAATTGAAACATTCTTACTAGCACTACTGTATTCGGTTCATGTTTTTCTGCTAATAACTTTGTGAATCGCAAATCATTTCGTGACTTTAAGTTGGAATTTTTTCAAATAAGGCCATCCCCATAAAATGTTTTGTTTCCCATCGTCCGACCGACTCGATTTTTTCAAAAAGTAAAAAAAAAGAAAATTATAATTCATTGCCTGCGACCTTTTCTCAGGTGTTTCCAAGCTTAAAATGCTTTGTTTACATCTTAAAGTCACTCCGACATCTAAATCAGTCCAGTAATGACGTCTTCGAACACCTTTCAGAGTGATATCGGCTCGTTTCAAAATGGTGGTCACGGGGAAGATATAATTAAGGCTCAATATTTCGTTTCTCGGCTTTTTTTTATTTTTTATTTTTTACCGACCGACCGACCCACTTTCACGAGAGAGAGGGCGATGGGAAACAAAACATTTTATGGGGATGGCCTAAGGTACTTTTAGGCACGATTTAATCATATTTAACTGAATATATATTGAAATTGAAATAAATGTGAACTGAAAATAAATTACTTTTAAATTTACTCCAATGTGACTTAAGGTGATTCCTCAGAAATAAAAGTTGTCGAACGATTTTTTTGAAAGTTTCCCTGAATGTCCCCTACCAAGCACTTTTTCGAAAAATACAATAAAAAAGATAGGTCACCGTGCTCGCAAAAGAGATATGATGGACCAATGTTATCCCATTTATGCCTGTACTGGTACTAATCACGCGCGTAGTTATTTCATCGGTTCACGTAACATTTCGCGGTAGCTAGAAGCAAAGTTTAAAGTAATACTTGAAAAAAGCTTGATAAGTTCAAAGTCTCGACCATATGGAACAATTTAATATATAATTTGTGGAAAAAAATCACACAAATTCAAACGACATTGACTCAAAACGTTCCTCGCATCGATATTTTCAAGGTCATAACTTGCACCCACGAGTAACGGTTTTGTGCACGCTTTTAGCGATATCTTTTTTCCTTCCGAAAATGTTTTTATTTTATTTTTTTTAACTTAAAGAGGATAATTTGAACATCAAAATCATGCAATAAAAAATATGGGTCACCGTGCTCGTTTACGAGAAAACGTTTATTTACCTCCCTGGCGAGCATAGCCACAAAGAAAAAGCCGCCATGTTTTAATGTGTGCGCGCTAATTACGCGCGAAATTATGCGCAGTAAGGATGCGCAGTGCAATACTGAGGAATCACCTTAATAGTACTCGTCATTACTGATGAGAGATCGATTTATCATCAGCAATTTTATATCTCAGACATATGTTTGGAGGTAAACCTCTGAGCGACTGGCTAAAATTATCCGTCTAAAGGTCTAAAAGTAAATATAAATGATCACAGATTGCTGACTATAAATGCAACTACGCTTTGAATGCCAACAGACGTCTGTTGTCATTACCTGACTGTTTCTAAGATTATTCAAAACTGAGGATTTCGCTTTGAATTTGAAAATCAGCGTACAAACAACAACAACAACTTTATTATCATATTTTTCAATACATATTAAAATTACAAAATAATTGAAAAGAAACTGGACCAAGCAGACAAATATTTATTTTATCTTGATCTATTATTTGACTTGTAGAATTTGATACCATAAGGTCTCTCGTAAAGAAACTCACATTATGTTTTTTTAAGGTTCACTGGCGTACCCGCCCTGCAAACAGTACAAGAGCGTCTGCCTCCTTCCCGTGAAACCAGGCCCCTGTAGAGGCTCCTTTCCGAGATATTACTTTGATAAGGTCAGCGGTCAGTGCAAGAAGTTCACTTATGGAGGTTGTCAGGGAAACGGAAATAACTTCTTGACACTGAAGGAATGCATGAAAACATGTAAGTGTATCAGTTACGTCAACACTAAAACAGTGATCAATAAATAATGTCAAGGCTCGGGACATCGGTCATATTGGCATGGAAACGTGCAAGTTGGTGCAGTTGCGGGAAATGGCCAAACCGTCAGCTTGGTTACAAAAAGGTCATAGTTCATCACTTCGTGAACCAGTCATTGCGAAGCTGAATATAGTATTAAAACGTTAGTTTGCTCCAAAAGCATTTATTATAATATCAAATCCTTTTTTACTATTTTTATGTTATGTTATTCTTAACACAGGGTTAACCTCTCGATGTCCTCTTCAATAATTTATTTGTATATATATATATTTTAAAATTATGTTTGAATAAATTGTTATTATTATTATAATTATTCTAAACCCGCTGCTTTTGGGAGTCCATTAGAGTTGCTTGCTGAACGGCCTAAGTGATCGGCCCGTGAATAGCTTATCCATGGGCTTATCCCAGTTTCTATAGCATGAGGCGACTAGGAAAATTGCTACTCCCCCTGGATGGGATGCTAGTCCATTGCAGGTGACCACCCAGCATTTTGTCAGGTTGCCCCAGCGGTTTGCCAGTACCCATCATTTATGCACCCGGGAAGAGAGAGGCACTATGCCATCTTGGGCAAGAAACTTTGTTCTCGGAGAACAAAGTTCCTTGCCCAAGAACTGACAACACAATGGCCGCCCTGCTAGAACCCGAAACTCTCTACTCAGCCTCCCACGCGACGCCGGATTTAACCTTCTTCACGAATAAAAAATGTCTTACCTTGCTTCCACAATGTATCAATTTCTAACTTGTTTTATTATCTTTATTCAAGGCACCTGTTTTTTCACCAAGGATTCCGGGCCGTGCGAGGTATATATTAAAAGATACTATTTTAACAGCTGTACTGGAACGTGCGAGATTTTTAAGTACGGTGGTTGCAAAGGAAACACAAACAACTTTGAAAACATTAACGACTGCAAGAAAACATGCCCATGTAAGTTATATATGTTTTACTCTAAAATGTCACAGTTCTAGCTTTACTTATATTAATAATTCATAAAGAAAATACAAAGGAAATGAATGTTCAATAAATATCTAAATAATATCTGAATATCCGACCGACCGACCAACCGAGCGACCAAACAAACAACAGGCAATCAACCAACCAACCAACCAACCAACCAACCAACCCAACCAACCAACCAACCAACCAACCAACCAACCCAACCAACCAACCAACCAACCAGCCAACCAACCAACAAGCCAGCCAGCCAGCCAGCCAGCCAGCCAGCCAGCCAGCCAGCCAGCCAGGCCAGCCAGCCAGCCAGCCAGCCAGCCAGCCAGCCAGCCAGCCAGCCAGCCAGCCAGCCAGCCAGCCAGCCAGCCAACCTGCCAACCAACCAACCAACCAACCAACCAATTAACCAACCAATCAATTAACCAACCAACCAATTAACCAACCAACCAACCAACCAACCAACCAACCAACAACACAACCAACCAACCAACTAACCAACCAGCCAGCCAACCAGCCAGCCAGCCAGCCAACCTGCCAACCAACCAACCAACCAACCAACCAATTAACCAACCAACCAATTAACCAACCAAACCAACCAACCAACACCAACCAACCAACCAACCAACCAAACCAACCAACCAACCAAAACCAACCAACCAACCAGCAGCCAACCAAACAACCAACCAACAACCAACCAACCAACAAACCAACCAACCAACAACAACCAACCAACCAACCCCAACCAACCAACCACCAACCAACCAGCCAGCCAGCCATCCAGTCAGCCAGCCAGCCAACCTGCCAACCAACCAAACCTGCCAACCAACCAACCAGCCAACCAGCCAGCCAGCCAGCCAGCCAGCCAGCCAACCTGCCAACCAACCAACCAACCAACCAACCAACCAACCAACCAACCAACCAACCAACCAACCAACCAGCCAAGCCAGCCAGCCAGCCAGCCAGCCAGCCAGCCAGCCAGCCAGCCAGCCAGCCAGCCAGCCCAACCTGCCACACCACCAACCAACCAACCAATTAACCAACCAACCAAGCAAGCAACCAACCAACCAACCAGCCAGCCAGCCAGCCAGCCAACCTGCCAACCTGCCAACCAACCAACCAACCAACCAACCAACTGACCAACCAACCAACCAACCAATCAACCAACCAACCAACCAACCAACCAACCAAACCAAACAACCAACTAGCCAGCCAACCAGCCAACAGACCAACCAACCAACCAACCAACCAACCAACCAACCAACCAACCAACAACCAACCAACCAACCAACCAACCAACCAACCAACCAACCAACCAACCCACCAACCCAACCCACCAACCCACCCACCCACTCACCCACCACCCACCCATATGGGTTTGACTGTAATCCTTTACCATTTTTAGCCAGTATTTAATATTATTTTACGATTTTTTAACTGAGTATTCAATATTCATTATTCCGCGTCAATCCCTGAGAATAATAATATGATTTAAGTATAATAATGAAAAGAAAACATTATTTGTCTTGTTTATTTGCAGATCCTCCAGTTAAAGGGTGAATTGCACCATCTTCTGTTTGACCAGCAAGGAAGTTGCGCCTTCTCAATGTAACAGCACAATATAGTCAAACATGCATCACTTGCAAATGGTCCAAGATATTAAGCCGCTGTTGGACCTTTTTACTGATTATATTCTTTCATACTTAGAAGCTCGATCTATTAAAGAAATAAGCCGTATCATCTGGCCCTGTTATTCAAGGATGGATAACTTTATCCACCGGCTGGATAAATCGCTACTGATCCAGTGGATAGCGTAGTTTGTTTTTTAACACTTAGCTACGATTTATCCGGTGGATAGTTATCCACCCTTTGATCAACGGTGCCTGATTTCTTGATAGTCTTAGCCATAGTTAATAGAGGGAAATGGTTATAAAGCCCAGCAAAGTTCTTTGTTACATGTTTTTGTTCGCTATTTTGGGGGTTGACCGTGCACAAAACCTGACAAAATACAATAGGTGGTTACGTGTGTTCAAGCAACTAACCAATAGAAACGTTGCGATTACGTAATTCATGCATAGTTTATGAGCGCAAAACAAAAGATGTGCACGGTCATGGACCTTCCAACATAAATCTTGGCTTCTTTGTTTGCTCCTTTGAAGTTTGCCGGGCTTCATAACCATTTCCCTATATTAACTATAGTCTTAGCCTTGCCATAGCATTATATTCGAAAAACGTTTTGATATAGCACTGAAATAAAGTATAAGAAAAACGATCTGGTTATGTCATTTCTTATTCAACTTGAAATATCGAATATTTGAGTGACTCCTTGCAACTGTCTACCATGATCCTCACTGACATGATAAAATGTTCCAGCGAGAGGGGAGCTTGTCTAACCTTGGGTTTTACCGTGTCTAGATGGCTTCACAGCTATTTTATTTGCTACGATCTTGTAGAAAGGATCACACGGGGGGGGGGGGGGCCCTTCCATAGAAAAGTGACGGGGGTGATGTCATGATTGACTGATTGATAGGGATAAATAAAAAATAAAAAGTAACAAAGACTCAATGTAGCCCGTAAGAAGGAATCAGGTTATAACTGCATGATTGAATCCCTTTTGGTGATAAGGCTTAACCCTGACCGGCCTTATTATCATACTGCAACCAGAGGTATCGGGTAGTATAAATGACTGCCAAAAGAAGACCTAGTAACCGAGAAGCCAAATGGCATAAATGGCACAATTTTCCGTTTAGGCCAAGATGAAAATCACCGTCACTTTCCTAAAATGTGGGCAGTCACGTATTTCCTAATACATACAATAGTGCCACTAATGAAGAAGTAAAAAGGGAAATAGCGCTTTCCATAAGTGTGGGTAGTCTTTCTTAATAGATACAATAACTCCACTAATTAGGGGCACCCAACGACAAAATTTTCCTGTAGGTGTCGGAACGTCGTTTTTACTTTATAATTGTACTGTTTGTGCAGTTAATGGCTTATTTTTAAACGCTCAGAAAAATATATCTGTTCGGATACGTTAGCTGAACTCTGAACTTTCAAATTTGAGAAAATTTTAGGATTGAAATCTTATTACCCAAATTTATAAGCTGAATTTGCCTTTCCGAAAATCCTAGCTGACCTATCAGTTTTGTCTACCGAAAACGACATTTTTATCTCTCCGAAAACAAAAGGCACTGATTTTCCCATATTAAGAAAGTTCGAGAGGACACTTCCCTAACCGAATATCTAAGGCGATTATAGGCCTTCCGAACAGGTATTCCACCGAAACGATCCGTTGGGTTCCCCTGGTACAATAAAGTCACCAATGAAGCAGAAAGTGTTTATAATACCCCTCGACATCTGCTTGAAGCAGTAATAGTAGTAATTCTCCTAACCGGTTGCCATACTTTTCGTTTAATGCTTGGTCTGAGAATCTGGTGGTAAATCAAAATAATACATATACACTCTTTACAAAAAAAATAAGAACGTCTAATTTTTTTATGTTCTTAAGTTACATGGTATAGAATTTCACAAAAAAATATTCGAACGTGACCATGAAAATGTATTTACATTTTATGTGATAGAAATTCATGTTGTTACTATAAAAAATGTGCATTCA
>MU826356.1:1809523-1850642 GCA_029204205.1 Desmophyllum pertusum
ACTGGGCGTTTTAACAACTGATCCGGGCGTTTGAACAACTGATCCAGGCACGGATGTCGGCAGTCCAGGATCGGACACGATGGGAGTTTCGGAAAACAACGTCGAGTGCATGCTATTATTGGTGTTTCTGGCAGCCATATTTCTCACAGAACACAGCCATTTTGCTCTGTTGGCTGTCTGGGGTGATTAGTCAAAGGCAGATCAATAAATGCAAACCCATGCTTGCGGAAGTACTGTAGTTTATTGGTGTCAGCTCAAGTGAACTCGAACGTAGCTAATAATCAATTGTATTCAAAGTCACAAGCTTGCATTATGAGGCTGTGATACATTCTGCTAGTTTATTACTACATGAGCTTACATGCATGTATTTGCGCAGCATACAACTATGTGACCAAGTCCTAGTAGTGTACAAAGGTCTACAAAATCCTTAGTGTAACAATATAGAAGTGAAAAAAAGTAATTTGTAAAAAAAAAACCCTGTACTTACACTCGTCAAGAGCGTGGATATCTGCTCTGTCAAACCAGCCCCTCTTGATGTGCGCTGCTGAGGCTTGCACTTTGCGATTATTGAAAAGTACTTGCCGTCCAACGTACTCAATTTCATTTACTTTAATGAAATTTCATATTCTGTGATGCCTTCAACATCCTCGCACTGACTATTTTTTAAATAGCTCAACAGTGATTCTATGTGGAAGGTGATGGTTTCTCCACAACGTATCTTTATAAATGTGGTCTGTCTTGATTAAAGATAATTAACCTGATTGACATCAAACTTGATGTAAACACATGCAAAGATGACATGGATGACTATATCAATCTAATTGGTGTGGTTTTGAGACTGGGTTGAGTGAATTTCTGAGGAAACATAGTATTTTAAATCTGGTTATTTAATTTTGAAAACTTACCAAGTACAAATCCTTTCAAGTATCTCTTCGCCCCAAGCTGGTGGATTGGGCATATATATTTTTTTCTCACCTGAAAAACTGGTATCTGTTTGTTCTTCTAACATCTTGAATTTGAATAAACCAGGATGGTTTGTATAGTGCAATGTGCAGTTAAGCTGATCACCAAAACTGTGAGGAAAAAGAAAACAGATGAAGACCCTAATAACAGCTCTCACTGGTGATATTATATACACTTTGAAAGAGAGAGACTCAAAAAATAGATTGTGGAAGCATTACCTTGGTTTCTTTTTACCTAATCTCACTTTAAAAAAAAACATCATTCTTAGCATATTTTATAAGAGTTTTAATTTACCCAAGATCCCTTGTACGTAGTTAGTAAAGTAAGTAGAACTTTATGTTAACAGGGTGGCCCATTCAGCTCTAAGGCTGGTATCCAGAGGTGCCCTGCATCTAAAAAATACATTACATTAATTAAGAAGCTAAAAAATGTAAAAAATACTATCATGCTAATTACAATAAAAGCAAAACATACTACAGTATGCTAAAAAATTTAAATGCTAATTACAATAAGAGGCTAAAAAGTTATGATAAAAAGAAACTTTTTGCTAGGTGGCAGAAAGTGTGAATGTTATCAGCGTTTGCTATGTTGGAGGGCCGGAACTCATATTTTTCGAAAATTTTGTTTGACCTTTGGTAGAGATTCTGGGTGTGGTCTTTTCTCCAGATGATCATTATTTTTTTTATAAGCTCAACAATTTACATGCAAGCAAAAGGTAAAAATAAACAAACAAAGTTACTCCTATAAATATACATTTTGTGTTACAAGGAGGCCAGTATCAAGGCTTGTCAGCATATCTAGCTTTTTGCAAGTGGGAATAAATGGCAGGACCTGAAGCCTACTTGCACTTGAAGCTTGGCCAGAGGTCCCAACCTCATAGAGAGACACCACGGAAGGCGAAGAGTCAGCAGAAACAACACATGACGATGAAATTGACGTCAAAGAGGGGCAGTGTAGGCCATGTTGGCCTGCAACGAAGTCACAATGGCGGGCAACAAATTCCTCATCGCCTGGGCCATGGCTGATGCAAAAAGATCTGGTTAAGGTGAAGGTGCAGAGGAAAAGACAGCATTGGAAGAATTAGCCAAAGCAGGCAGGGTGGACGAGGGAATGTTAACAATAACTGAAGGATTAGCTGAAATAGGCAGCACAGACAAGGGTATAATCCCAGCAGCCAGACCATTGTTAGTTGAATGAGGCGTGGGATTAACCAAAATGGTGAAGGGCTACACAAAAACTAGTACAAAAAAAAACGCTCAGATAAAATCAAGGGAGACTCTACTCTATGGAGTCTCTATGACAGTATGCATCATCCATAATGATTTCTTGCATACTACAATGATTCCCTGTTGGTTTCTCATGGTGAACGAAAGCTGGAAAGAGAACAAAATGCCTGTGGGGACGGGCGTCGGGGGCAAATAGCGCCCATCCCCACAGGCATTTTCTATTCCTCACCAGCAAGGAAGTCTGATTCTCCGTTATCTAATTCTTCAAGAACTGGAAACTCCAGTCCAGATGTCCCAATTGAACTTTGGCAAATTTTAGCCACCACTCCAGGTCAGCGTGCTGCCTGGCATTCTTAACAATAATGCAACTAAAAAAATAATAACGGAAACTGCAAAAATAACAAAACAATTAAAAGACATCAAATTCTTCCAGTGTCAGTACTCTGAACAAATCACAGTGACATTCCGGTGCCTTAATTAGGGTACCAATAAAGAGTTGAATCAAAGCGCTCTCTTACCTGGAATCAGAATTAAACGATTGTCAACTTGAATTGAAGCCTTGGATATAACCACACTCAGCCTGGTAATATGCTGGTTCAGTTGTGAGGCTGTTCACTAACTTGCGATAAGCACACAGGAAGCACAAACGTTGGATCCAAAAAGATCGTGATCAGTCAAAATAAAATAATAATAATTGTAATGTTAATGTTCTCGTTACAATGTGTAAAGGCGTAAATACAATAAATATTTCGACTGGCCAATACCAGTCTTTATCAGGTTTATTGAGGATTAAAAACTCCATGTACATTACACCTTCTTGATGGACAAAATCATCCTGCTTTTTCGATTTTCTCTTCAAGGCTTCTTTCTGCACCTTTTGACTGAAGGCTGTGGCTTGTAATCAGAAATGCTGATTCACTTACTGTCAATCTTGTCCCATCCCAAATGCATGGGTGGCTCAACTTGCATGTTGACCGTGATTAGCTCCCTTAAAGTGTATTGTCCATTCTCTTGTTAAATACCAACACGCCAAGGGAAACACCTAGGCTTGCCTCTTGCTTAGTGGTGAACTGTTCCTTGGGAGACATTTGCCAGATCACATGATGCAGGATCTCGTTGTTGTTTTGATCAAGACAATTCTCATAACCTGTGAGGAATTGTTCATTACCCAGTCTGTCAATTGCAGGTCAACATCGATATCTTCTTTTCTGTTTGGTCGGATAGGTAAGGTCACAACCAAAAAATCCAGACATGGGTGGCTCAACTTGCATGTTGACCATGATTAGCTCCCTTAAAGTGTAATGACCATTCTGTTGTTAAATACCAACATCGATATCTTATTTTCTGTTTAGTCGGATAGGTGACAACCAAAAAATCCAGACATGGGTGGCTCAACATGCATGTTGACCATGATTAGCTCCCTTAAAAGTGTATTGTCCATTCTGTTGTAAAATACCAACACTCCAAGGGAAACACCTAGGCTTGCCTAGTTAGTTAGTTAGTTAGTAAGTAAGTAAGTAAAGACTTTTCTTAATGAGGGTAGCACTAAAATAGTTAAAAAAAACTAACAAACCAGTGGCCCTCCTACATTATATACAAGATAAGATAAAATACAATAAAATATGAATATCAAAACTATATATGGGCAATTCCACATGAGAAGTGTTAAAATCAATGTTTTTAAAATTTTGTTTTGGATTGAATTATTACCTGCAGTGCATTGTAGACATGTTAAGGTTTACTGTAAAATATTTTTTTTTGCTCTGGACAAAATTGTACTCAGGGGGGGGGGCACAAAGTATATATGCGTTTTTTTTCTTTTAGGATACAATCTCTGCAATACATATTTTAAACTAAATGGAAACCAAGCATGTAATATTTTTTAACTCAAAACAATCACATCACAATAAATACCTTACTTGGGACTATTCATATGTCATGTAAAATTTCACTCAAATTATTTCTAAAAATAGGAACAGGGATTACAAGTTTTGTCACGGACGTTACGTAACGTCCGTGACATTTGGTTCTTTTTTTCCCTCCAAAAAAATTAAATTGAAGAATTATCAAAACATTGCTGCTGCACAGCTATATGTCCATAGATCTATATACTTTGGTAAAAACAAAACTTTGGTAAACTGACACCTCCAATAAATATATACAGCAGAAGTCTGTCACGGACGTTACGTCACGGACGTTACAATTTCAAGATTTGAAACACAACACTTTAAATGTTTTGAACTCATATAAATTATGAGAACAAGGCTAAATAACTAACTAGGCCAACATACTGCAAGTCTGTAAAACAAGTTCACACAGCAATCAAACTTTAAAAATAATGTCAATTATCAATAGTCAAACAGAGGCTTGCTTGCGAAGTTGATAATGTTTTGAATGTACATACTGTGAATTCTATAGTTTTCTTATGCAATGTATTGCTCAGTATACATTGTACTGTCAGTATTTTGAAAACCTTTTGAATTTTCTAATGAGGTTGAAAAGTTCTTCCACGTCTGACTGTTCTGGGATTGTGAAAGGTCCACTAATAAAACTTGGTACTGTAACTGGACCATAAAATATGTTAGAAATGTGTGCTTGGTCCACATCATCTCTTCTAGGCCAGTGGAAGGTTGTTGCCCCGACTTTATACAGAAACTTAAACTGGACACAATCCTGATCAGTGACATCCAAAACTCTGCCAATATAGAAATTCTTCACATAATCCACTGCATAATATTCTCCTTGTTGGATAGGCATCGGTGGAAGGGGAGAAAGCTTCTTCTGATGTAGTTCTTGTATCATCAACTTCCTGTATGCTGGAATGTGTGGCTGAGTTATCATGACACATCTGGTTGCCAAACATCTTGCAAATAGACAAGTAAAAACACCACAATCAAATGCATTCACTTGTTGGGGAATCTCACCAGGCTTGTTGGCATAGAAAGACCATTGGTTGATGTTGGTGGACATGTCTGTCTTCTGGAGGAATGTCATCATCTTTTTTACCTGTCTGGATGCTGTTGGCTTAACAAACAGCCCAGGCAAACTATCAAGGACAACAATGCTCTTTTCCTTTGGAAGCACCACTCCAAGGAACCAATGCTTACTGTGAGGACTGTTGCAAGGAAAAAATACTGCATCTTGCTGTAAGAGATTCCCTTTGCCTTGAAGAAGTTGTTCCACTTTCCTTTTCCCCACTCCTTTCTCAAATACTTCCCATCTAAACACTTCAACACCAGTGCTTTCTGACTTGATCATTTGTAAGTATGAATCAATGACAAAATTTGAAAGCCATTTCGATTCATCCTGAGGCAAATTTCCTTCCAATTCTTTCAAGTCATTCAAATCAATTAATGAATCACCCTCAAAATCAACTCCTTCGCCCACAACCAATCGTACTAGAAAGCTACTACATGGATGAAGTTCAAAGTTAGCACATTGTTTGTTGAGACATTCTTTGATGTGATTAGGCAAGCCTAATTCGATTTGGATATCATCATCACCATCACTGTCACCATCACTATTATTATCAACATTGCCATCATCATTATCATCAACATTTTCCTCATCCTCATCATTATCATCAACATTTTCTTCATCCTCATCATTGCTGGTATCAACATTGTCATCAACATTTACAGCATCGTCTCCTTCAGTCTCAGAGACGGACATTTCACTGGAGAGATCTGAATTGTCACTTGACAAATCAATTTCTTTATGTGTAGAGATCTGACTTGAGTACAGACGGCAATGTAGATGATCCCCATTTGTTGGGTCCAAGCAGTGGATCTTCTTTATTCCAGGAATAGGTTTTGCCTGTTTAAAGCATTCATCAAGTCCCAGTTTGCTGCTAGATTTGTCAATGTCTACATTTAGATACAGTTTAATGCTTATTGACTTACACATTTCCATAGCAACTTTGGCAAATGCCTCGGCATTTAATACTTGTGGTACTTTTCTGGTTGACACTGCAGTACACACAACTCTCTTTACGGTTCCTCCCAAGCCATCCACGACCCCCTTTCCATGTGAAGTGGCAAAAAAATGCCATTTAATCTTTATTCCTTGCCTCTGTAAAATGCTATAGAAATTTGCCATGTACCTGTTCTTAAATTGTGAATTGGGCCCATCTGAGAAGATATCAACTACCTTAACCTGTGGATACCTCTCTTTGACAAAAGTGTTGACCACAAGGTCCATAAAAACAGCAATTGATTTTTTCTCATGGCTGTGGTCATCACTCACAATGACATGAGAGTTGCAGGTTGTTGTGTTGGCTGCATCTTTGACCCAAATGGCTACAGTGAACAATGTTATCTGTTCTTGACTCCAGTGAGCGGCTTGTATTTCATCTTGGTACTGGCAGGTATAGTTTTCGGCAAAATCTACCTGCACAATGGCTTCATCTGCTTTCAACTGAGCAATGCGCTCTTCAAAAAAGTTGATTGCTTCCTCTTTATGAAGACATGCACTAGAAAACTGGGGATTTGTCCTTCAAGACAGTTCAATGCCTCCTCAACAGTTCCCTCTTTCATCACTTTCTCCATCTTTTTAACAAGTTTTGGCTTGCCTTGTTTTGTTGCTATTGTATGGGTTACTCTTTCCCATTGACTCCATTTAATAAGGTCATCAAGAGGGGCATCTTTCTTGACGTCTGCAAGCCAGTTTGGGCAGTTCGCACATTTACCCATCATACATTCTTCTGTGCTGCTGTCACACACCAGGTGGTCGACGAATGATCCAGAATAGGGAGGAAAACTTGACATCTCTTTACTTAGACTGTCACAAAGAATCTTCACATTGTCATGATACATACAAAGGCAAACTTCTCTTGGCATCGATGACTGGAGTAAAACATTTACTGGTCGCAGGGTACTAAATTTACTTAGGCTTATCTTGACATCAGGATTTTCTTTTACAAACAATCCAAATGTTTCTTTCAAAGACCATGTTAAGTGTCTCTTTTGAAGTTTTGACTTCTTTCCATCCTCTCTTACTATCACAAAGTCACGGCGTCCTGGGGCTTGCCGAGATATTGAATCTTGAAAGTATGAATTTTTGAACACTCTGAACTGTGGATTCATCTATTTTCTTATTACCATTAGGTGATTGCTTGGTTTTGTCTGGCAATGAGAGACCACTAGACTTGGCAAGTTTTGATATGACTGCCTTTCTCTTTCTTGGGCTGTGGGGAAGATGAGAAGTAACTTTGTGCACTGCTTTTCCTAAAGCTTGAGGAGATTTGTATGCGAATATGATATCATTAGGATCATGAGTAGGAGTTGGATTTCCTGTAGCAGCTCCTTTTTTCTTCAGCCTGTGTAATCTAACTCTTTCTCTGCATTTGATTCTCTCCTTTTCAGCTTCCAATGGACTCACAACTTTCTTTCTACTTGCACGTTTCCGCTCCCTGTCTTTTTCTTTATATGCTGCACATAAGTCTGCCTTTGCTGTTATTCTTTTTCGGTAATTTCTGGTTCTTTCTGCTCCATTTACAGGCTTTTTAAAGGGATTCATTTATGATAAAGTCAACAATACATTGTGCACTAGCAATGGAATTTTAATTTTGGTCAGCAGTATTCCCAAAGCTGCAGGCTCAGGTGCATGCTCACAGGTTAAGACTGCTGACCACATAATCCAGTAGTCATGTATAAAAGATACATATAATACCTATATTTAACATAATATAATCATTAACTGTACATCACAAAGACTAAAGCTTATTTATTTGGTAGATTGGGATAATAACTCACACAGTGTAACGTCCGTGACGTTGATTGTAACGTCCGTGACGACCCTTTACAAGGATTCTGCAAAAAATACTAATAGAAATGAAATTGAAAACTATATTTTTAGTTAACATGTTCCCAAGGCTAAATAAATCTGGAGGAATTTTTGCGAAAAACGTTTAAAATTCACAGGAATCTAGATTTAATGTGAATGTACTGGAAGTGTAGTTGTTTTTGTGTAACGTCCGTGACATACCTTTTCCTGTTTATTTTCTCTCTATCAAAATAGTCAAATTTGGAAACTAAATTACCCAGTCAACAAACTAATGTTTGTAAACACATATATTAAAGATAAGTTGCAAAAATCATTTTCATATATTATTAGTACAAGTTTAAATGGCTAAAATTGAGTCTGAATGTAACGTCCGTGACGGTGGAATTGCCCATGTACAAGATAAAATACAAGAAAATAAATAAATAAAAAAAGAAATATGAATAATATATAGCTAAATTAAGGAATAAAATGATTTAAAAGCTGCTGTTCTTTAAAAATGCTCTTTTGATCAAGACAATTCTCATAACCTGTGAGGAATTGTTCATTGCAGGTCATTGCAGGTCAACAAAATAGTTGTCCAGGAGCATTTTCCTGCTGCATGCTGACGATTCTCGTACATAAATTGTGATCTCTTCAGAGCAATACTATATCATCAGGCTGGAATACAGCATAACTGACTTGCACATTTCTGTACCTGTTATCCCAGAGCTCCCACTCTACTGTAAGCAACTCTTTAAGTTGTGTGAAGGCCCATAGTGTACAACAACCTTGACATCCTTACAGTCAATACACATACTGTAAGCAATGGTTACTATTAGTACACAGACTGAGTCATCTGGTTCCCCCATTTACTCTAGAATGTGGTCTTGGCTTAGTTCATCACTCCTGCTGTGAAACATTTCCACGGTCCTCTTTCCCAGGTCAAGCAAATCATCCACGTACATGTCATCACTAAAAGAGGTGGTGACTTTGATGGTCTGACAATAAATAATTGCTCATTCACAATTTCCTTTCTGTTCCTTTAAATCTTTTACCAAAAATTGGAAGATTTTTGGAGGATCAGTGACAACTTTGACTGCGTAACTAATGTTATGTCTGTTTGGGCTCACCATTGACAATACTGGCTTGTTCATGGTCATTATTGTTATCATTTTGTGTGCCCAGTGACTTCACTGACACATCTGTTGAGATGTTATACTTTGAAACATTTTGTAAACAGGCACTATCCCACAGAGTTGGACAGTATGTGTATGAGGCTGCTGAAGGGACGCAGTGGCTATATGGTGGCAGCAGCATTTTTGTTGTGCATTTGCCTGCTTTTCTGACTTGTTGGTAGGCTCTCTTGTGGTGCATGAACTCTTGTGTGTTCCTGTATGTAACGTGAACCAAGGAGTTACAATAGATAGGCTTTCATCATCTGATGATTCCCTCTTTGGCTTTAAAAAGAAATAGAGTGAAACAAAGAACAGGTGATCTCAGTCTTGGACTTAATTACTATTAAAAAAACATTTTCCTGCAAATTCTTTCTAAATTTAGAAATGTGATGGCATACTTTTATCACTGATTTGTTATAAATAACATGATCATTTAAACAAAGAAAGCCTTGCTCATACAGAACATTATTTTTTCCATAGATACACAATCCTCTGGAAATGTGAAATCTTAATTGTAACTGCCATGGCCTCAAATTAGCAATCTTGCTATATTTCATCACAACACAATAGATTTGAAGTATGTAACTGCCAGTCCAGGCTCAAGCCCTTCAATTTCTGCCATTTCTATAACCTTAAAAATGTATAAGGTAACAATAAATTATTATTAAAAAATTGGAATAAATTGAATTCAATAAATAACTGTACGAGGTAAATGCAAGAACTTTTATATTCATCATTTGTACTTGATGGATAGCCATGAGTAGCACCTACACAGAGTCATTGTACATTACACCTTCGTGATGGACAAAACCATCCTGCTTTTTAAAAAAAATCAAAATTGATTAAAAATCGGAAATGGCACCAAAACCTTAACCTGACCCCACCGTCATTGATTTACTAAACTAAACTTTCTTTCCATGCCGCCGTGATAAACACAAACTATTTGGCAAGTGTGTTTACAAGTAAACACGCTGTTGTAAAGAAGATGAAAGATAGAAGGCCAAGGGAAGGACATGTTTTATATTTTGTTTGTCTTATCAATAGGTGGACACAAGGTGGGCAACACAAGTGCACAACGAGCCTTCTTCCTTGGGGCAGTCTTCATGGTGGGGTTTTTCAGGGGTACTTGAATAGTGCTTCAAGATGGCATGTGTGTCTTTTGACATGGCAGCAGCATCAGCTTTGTTGTCACGTATTACCTTTTCATAGACATTTTGCATTGTGTCTATCCATTAGTCAGTCATCCTTGGCCTGCAATACCTTTACCATCATCCAATTTCTTTCCTGAGTACCGGTTTCATCATTGCAAAAACGTTCTTTTTTACCAAGACTCCACAGTCAAAAGAAAATATTTCAATATACATGCTCAATGTTCTCTCACCTGAAAAATGGCCAGTCATTATCAGTTTCTTGAATGATCATCTGGATAAACCAGGACGGGTTGTAGAGTATCAGGCGAAGAAGCTGGTCCTTAAAACTGTGAGGAAAGAGAAAATAGGAAAAAACCGTGATAAGAGCTCTCAAATTCTGATGATAGACTATTATATGTACTTTGGAAAAGAAAGAGGTTTAAAAAAGATTTTTTCCAAGATATGTTCTTGTTGAACTATAAGATTACAAAATTCCTCGCCGTTAGTCAAGACTGATAGTGATAACTTAAATTACCCCAGAAATAGTTACATCCATATCTTCTTGTTAGCGAAACAATACAAACTTTAAAAGTATTATACAACTTTTTTAAGACTTGTTTCGGCATGACTTATGCCATCTTCAGTTTATTGTGAATAATTGGAGAACGCCCTATATACAGGGAACTTACCCCCAAAAATAGTTGTGTAGTAATCGAGGCTCTTATTTCATGTCAAATGTAATTATATTGTGGGTGCTGTAGTCTTTATGTTGATATGATTGTGTGAAAACTAATATGCTATTGTGGAAATAAATGTATTAGAGTCGCATCAAAGCAATCTTAACAACCATCATCTTGGCTGGAAAGTGGTGACTCTGGGACAAAAATGTGGTCTGGAGGGTCCCGATATTGCCCAGGCCTAGGGGATAGGCACATTGGCTTCGGACAGCTCCAGCAAATCGCGTACATGAAGCTGGCTACTGCCAGGCCTTTCCACAGCCTCAAGCAATGTCCGCCCTTTTGCTTGACGGATACTCGCTACCGACCTTGCCTTCTTCAGAAACAACCTTCTGTGGAATAACAGGTCCCTCTTGCTGTCCTCATTATCACTATCTGGTAGTTTTCAACTTGTGGGATGTTGATATGATTGTGTGAAAAATAATATACCTTTCTTAGTCATGTTCCCAGCCTCTTTGTCACATACCCAATGCAGTCTTCCTTACAGAAAACACTGCTGCCCATTTTTTTAACTATGCATAATACTCTCAGTTAAAATTATAGAATATGGTTTTCTCTTGTGCTTGAACTGACTTTCGTCACACTTCGTCACGTAAACACGGCCCCCAAATGGAACGACTGGTCTATCTTGTAGATCCCTTCCACAGTAATGTTCAGTAAAGCTTAGATGTTCCCAACTGTATTCTTCGTCAAACTTATCAAAGAAGCGACAGTCGAGAGTAGCTCCCGAACGCTCGATACATATATACACAATATAATATATCCCAAGGAAACTCTAGGAAACTCTCTAAAGAAACCTCCAGTTCGCAGAGATTTTTTTGCCGACTGGTGGTACACCTCCTATAAAAAAGAAATAAAAGATAAACCTTTGGTATTGTGATCCTTAGATAGGGTTTCTTTAAATTGTGTTATCTAAATTGCAGTACCTAAATAAATGATTGATCCATTTGAAATTGCCTTTTCCTTCGCTTTTAGGGCGAAGCAGCAGTCATAAGTTGCTGTAGTTGGTGTTCGACAAACAACATCGTCTTCACTGGTACTCAGATACTCTATTATTTCATTTGCATTGTTCTAGTTGGGAACAACTTCCATCATTTCATCAGCTCTTGATATGTCCTCAAACATTTCTTGAAAAAGTTCTAAAATTTTGTTGGCATGAAAAATATCGAAGGCCAGATACCTTTTAAGAAAGTCAGCAATTTAAAATGTAGATGCTGATTCTCCAACAACAGCATCTGTAAGAGAAAACCAATGGGCACTAGATGATCCAAAGGCAGATATTATCTTGCTGTTTAAATTGCTTTGTAACTCAGATAAAGCATCCTGTAATGCAATGCACTCATCATCAATTGTCCTTTTATTGATGTTTGTGGCATCTTCTTGCATTCCAAGCGGTATGTCAAAAGGATGATTTGTCCCTGCTGCTTTTCCCATCTTCACGGTGAAGGAGCTCACCAGCACTGTCTTTCCTCAAGCATGTTGTACTTTTAGAAACATAGCTTTTAAAGACACAATTCCCAATGCAAAGGGGACACTTAACTTCTCCACATCCTTCCCCACAACAGTCACAAGAACAGAGAAAGTCTGGGGTGGCATTAGCCAGGGGTATTCTTTGTTGATGAAAATACCACATTTTACTATTTTGAAATTTGTGTTTCTGCTTCATAACT
Source organism: Desmophyllum pertusum (assembly GCA_029204205.1). NCBI lineage: Eukaryota > Metazoa > Cnidaria > Anthozoa > Scleractinia > Caryophylliidae > Desmophyllum > Desmophyllum pertusum. The sequence continues at coordinate 1,822,188 of MU826356.1, forward strand.
TGTTCATAAGCACTGATTGCTAGTCCCTCGTGTTCACACCCATACATTATTGCTTTGAAAAATAGTTTGTTTACTTCAGGGTAACAAATGGATCAAATTAGTGACTGGGAAGGCAATGCAGGGTCTGTGTTAGATGCTTGCTTGCTTTGAGAAGCTCCAATCCATCTCAATAAATGTAGGTAAATCAGCATACGATTTAAGTGTATGTGACGTAGTTGTGCTTAAATAAAGAATTAAAAAAAAAAGAAAGATAATAAACAGTTTTTAACGTTGACTAAAAACAAACGTTTGATGCCTCAACAGTCTTCTAAGTTTTTCTGCACTTTTATCCGCCAACTTGATGTTTCTTGATTCAGCTGTAAAAAAGAAACCTATCATTGGTTTTCATCAGACCAAATAATGCAGAAAGTAAATGATTGAATTTGAATATTTGTTATATACAAAATTTGGCTATTGTGACCAGAAAAATTAATGTGTTCATATAAGCAATAATTTGTTATAATTAATAATAATAATGTAATTAATAATTAATTATAACAAATTATTGCTTATTATGAACACATTAATTTTTCTGGTCACAATAGCCAAATTTTGTATATTCACTTTGATTTTGATATAACAAATATTCAAATTCAAATTAATTATTAATTAATTAATTAATAAAACCTTTATTAAAGTGTCTATGTTTTTAGCTATATAGCTAATTGAGGACACTGAACATTAAAATAATAGTAATATAACTATCCTACAGTAATATAAGTAATACATCTAAATATATAATTGAAGGGCGTGGTGGAAAAACCTCATAATTGACATATTTGAATAAAAATTGAAATTGCTCAAAAATTGCCGATTTTTCGCATACAGGCTTGTTTTGATGTGGTTAACATTGTCCTGTATTTTTTTCGGCTGGTCTGCGCTTCGTTTTCGAGAAAACCGTGTTATCATGAAGCCGGTTCTACTCGCGGTACTGCAATGTTGTTTTTTTAGCCTTTTCTGTCTCCAGTAGTTCTCAGTCCGGCAACAGCCGAATCTTGCTTTCTAAACAACTTACAAAGCTTAGAGTCACTCTATTTCACTGAGTCCAAGAACATCCGTATTCTTTTGATTTGTACGGACTGCGACCGTATTAAACCGATACCGCGGAGAATGAAAAGGTTTAGGACACAACAAAACGACCCTTTTCCAGCTCACCTTAATCACATCTTCAAGATTTTTTAAATACCCTCGTTCACTTGTTAGTATTTCTTTTATGGCATATCTCTCTTCCAGTTGCAATATTAAAAGAAAGAGAAAAAAAATTAACGAAATTAATATTAATAATAATAATAACAATCAGAATAAATAATTATAATCAGAATAATAATAAATTTATATATTGTAGCGCCTTGCCAAAAGTTCTAAGGCGCCGTAAAAAATCGATATAAAATAAATAACAAGTCTACAAAAATAGATACGATAAGGCAACCTTCCCAAAAGGGTGCGAGAAGTCTACGGGATCAGGCGGGAAAAGGGAGGAGTAACCGGGAATTGGAAAAAATTCCCTACATTGCATAATATTTTACAATAGAAAAAGTGCAAGGAGGCGGGAACCCGGCACTAAGTATGGGGCGGGACCCGGAAAATGGTATATCATCGAGCGACGGTTTGCTCCCACCAAATCAATCGAGGAGATAGCTTCCGCAAACATTAATTTTTATTTTAAAAAAAAACACCTCTAAACCTGTAAATATTTCTATCTTCCTGGTCATTCCTTTGAAAACATGGTTGTTTGTGGCCTGTGAGGTTCTCAACAATGAAATAAAAATTATTGTATGTCACAAAACTTTAGAACAGAAATTTATCCAAATGAGACTATAAATAAGTTACACGTCTTTTACCCCATCACTCTACTCGAGGCCGCGAAAGTGAAGAGGTTGGCGACCCACCCTCCCACCCAGCGAGTAAGTCGGGCTTGATCCTGTCCGTTTCTACTTTCGCCTGGTCTTAGGCTTGTCCCAGGCCAGAGCGATTCCCCATACCTTATTATCATATCATGAATAACAATACCCAGGGTAGAATATTACACTATTTTTATTACTGGTAGTTTTAGACAAGCAAATAAAACTTGCCAACTGAGAAGTCATCTGTTGGTTCAAGCACAAGGAAATAAAATTTGCAAGGCGACTCTTGCCAAAGAAAACATGTTCATGCGTCATTTTAAAAAGATTAATTAAGGTCTTTTTATGAGCCTACAGTAGGTGTTTGTCACTGACAATTTGCTGGTACTCCATTTACATTATATACTCCTGGGTGGAGAGAGGCACCACTATAACAAGAAAGGTCCAACGTGCGCTCAGCTTTTTTTTTTTTGTTCAGTTTTTTTTTTTTTTTTCAAAATTGTTGGGACAACCCAACAAAATTCTTTGGGTGACTTGTGATTGTGCGATGGACTCGCAATCTACCTGGCCAAAAGGCTTGAATTTTTCATAGTGTTACTGTGTAGAAATAGCACATGTTGAACACAACCTCCAATTGTTCCTTTCCAGAAGTCTCTTGCCAATTTGAGCTGCTCATATTTCAATTTATAGTCGTCATCCGGCGAGGTCAAATGTCATGTAAAGGGCTCAGGGAAAGACGTGCATACAATAATTTGTTTTACTATTTATAGTTGATTTCTGAATTTTGCACAGAATATTATTATAGCTTCATGAAATTGTGGCAAAATAAGAACCAGGTATAAAATTATTGAACAGTACATTTTTTGTAACTACCATAAACTCCCAAAACCTTACAAAAACCTAAATCTACTTGTTGTAAGCAAAAAGCTGGAAATAATAATAATATTTTTTATTGAAGTGGCTTTATCTTGTAAAATCCCTCTGCTCTACCCACCCAAAGTTCATATAATAAAAACATAATTACTTCCAATTAGTGGAATATATTTCGCTTCTGGAATATGCAACAAAACAGATATTGAGTTAATAACAACAGGATGAAAGGATATTGCCTACAAGCTTGCAAATCTTGATCCGAAACCATCCCATCTGTTGGCCAGGGATGAAGTGGCTTCAAACTGTTGTTGTCCAACACATGAAGAACAGTTTGATGTTTAAAAATAAACTGTGCTCTCAAAAAGCAGCCTCTATAATTAGCTTGCGCATTTGGAAAGCTTGCAAGCTTTTCAAGGAAATTTTCCTCAGAAGCAATTCCTTTGGCTTCTTACTGGCCTCCATACATTCCTTATAATACTAGTTGGGAGAATTTGTTTAAATATCTAAACAAATATCCTTTGGAGATCATTTCTGATCAATAATATCCTTGTGAGCTAGTCAATATTACATGTATGAGGAGAACTTACATGATTACTACTCTTGGGACTTATGATTAGATCACAATGATTATTTCACTTGACTGGCCCTCAATACTTCTTGTTCCCACTGCCCATTCCCAGTAATCTCGATGGCAATGTAATATCCAACTTTCAAGTCAGGCATTCAGTAAACGTTACATGTTTAACTCTAACAGAGACAATTTTATCATTGTCTAAAAGAGGATGAATGTATGTGGTACGCTCCTATCAAACTAATGCTGGGCCAGCTTCTTTAGCTGCTTCCAGGTGCTTTTGATGGACAGCATTGTAAGCCACACCCATCACTTAAAGGGCAAAGTATGAGTTATTTCTTGTGGGTCACATTCTTGGTTTTCATTCTCTATTTCTACTTCATTGTCTTCGTATTCACCTTCCGAATCAGAATTTAAATTATGTGTTTCATCCATGTTTGACAATTCCCAAACAACAAAAAACAAGTCATCCTCTGCAATAGTGATATTATAGCTGCATGAACAATCCACAGTCAAATGATAATTTTTACCATCCGGCAAGCAATGTATCTTGTTTCGGGAGCCCATTCATTCTCTTTCCATTTACCATTATATCAACCCTCCTGAAGTGAACAGATAGAACATGGAAACGTGGAATTGCCCAAACAAAACTGCCTTGAGTCAATGCTTAAAATGTGGACATAAACTGATGGTGTAATGTTTCCAAAAAAAGAAAGGTTTTAAATTTTAAAATTCACATGATATAAAGATGCACTCTAAAACCTGTGTCCATTTTAAGCAAGTGAGTTGGCTAATGGTATTGTGTTGGACTCTGGATCGAGCAAAATTAATTCACTGCGCTTGGTGATTACGCTAAAATGTAGGGCGACATTTTTGTTTACGATCGGTGGGACGCGCAAACTGCTGCGAGCAGGGGAGGGGTTTGTAAATATTTGTCGCGCCAAAAATTACGTGTGGGAGACGGAAGGGAAGCGAGCGTACGCACCACCCCTGAGAAAAGGACTTTAACTCATTACAAATCCTCGCTTTAAAAGATCTAATGAGATTTTAAACCCTCAGATTATTTCGTTTGAAACGCCTGGGCAAAGAAAATGTCACGCACAAGCCACCAATCGAAAGTGAAGATTTGTTTTAGCTTAAAACCTCCCCCAGTCATGACATTGAGTAACCCACTTGCTCTTCTTCGCAGTGTGTGGTTTCACCTTGTCTTGTTATTTTATCGAAGAGGCAGAGAAGGCCAAAGGCAGTTGAAACCAACATATGGCGGTTTTGGACTCCGGCATTGGACCATAAGGCAATGGCTGTGGCTCTCACACTGTGATCGGTGTAGATATTCGACAGTTTTGCAGCTTCGCTGGTGCTCTTCATCATTACGTCCAGCTTGTTTACACCAATCGGTCAAGCTTTGTACCAAACTTCATCGTCATAATTCCACTTCTTTTTTGGATATTGGAAGAAAGCATCGCACTCCGGATTTAGCTTCGTCTGGTAAAGCTTCAGGGCTTTGTATCCGTCGTTTTCTTCAGGTGTTTCGTACATTCTTGCCATTTTTTCAGTGCTCGGGATGTCACTCAGTCTTCCGGGATAGTTTTTCACGAAATTTCTTCCAGCGGCGTCGACTTCAAACTTGAAGCAATGGCAATCTCCGGTCACCGGTTTGAGCAGAGGTTGGTGCACTACAACACGCAGCCCTCGACATCCCAACTCCGCAACTGCAGCAAAGTGCTCTCGAAAAGTTTGTCAGTCGAACGTTCTGACCCTTCTGGCACCGCCATAAGCATCCAGAAACAGATTCACGAAAACAACTTGGTGATGAGAAATATATTATTCTGTCAGTGACACAAGCTACTCGGAAAAAAAAAAATTCCCAGTTCCCCCAACAGGAGTCGAACCTGTGACCTTTCCGCACACCGGTCGGACGCTCTACCACTGAGCTACAGGAGACTCTTGGGAGCTAAGGCCATATAACTAGGTTCAAGTGTGACAAACATCCCGCATACTGCTAGGATTAGATTTGTCGATGATTGAGAATTTGTCGATGATTGAGAATTTGTAGAAAGAAATGATGGTAAATTTTTTTTTTTTTTTTTTTTTTTTTTGTGATGACTTCGGGAAATAAACCAATCCATCTTCAGCAACTGCACCGTTGAAAATGTGCACATCGCTATGAGTTCAAATTCCAGCCAGGGTCGTTGACTTAAATTTCGTGTTCTGTTTTGAAATGTTTGTAGAACATTTTACGGTGAAACCGTTTTGGAACATTCTTTTGACTCTTTTCGGTAATTGATGTAATGAAAATCAACTGTCGTTGAAGTATTTAGAAGGATTTTGACGTCTTGTTCGAACTTTGTGTGAACTGTAATTTTCTCTAATTTTGTATGAACTGTTAATAAACCAATCAAAACGCACGTTTCTCTTCTTTCGAGAAAAGAGAATCTTGCATTCAACCAGAAAATAAAAATCATATTTCTATGTTTAATAAACGGAAGCGAAATGGATCTGCAGCTTCGCACAGAAAAATCTATACCAGAAAATAACCTGAGGCCATTTTTGTTATTTTAGAGATTCCTTCACGCGGATAATCAGTTCCCCTTTTAAGGTGACTCCCTAGAATATTTACCAATGACCTACACTAACTGCCATGAGTTAGAAAGGAAACCACAGTTATTTTGTCTTTGATTTTTCGTTCCCGATATTTACCAGTAAGGAAACTGATATAATTACTGTTATTTATAGGTTGTTACTTTTTTCGTGGAGGCCGTTGCCATGGCAACATAGCATCTAAAGAATGGAACATTTTTGCTATGTTTTATCTTTATTCCTTATTTTTTTTAGTTTCCTTCGGTGGAATTTCTTTAAATTTTGCCATCTTATGAAACTGAGTTTGCCTGGCATTTTGGAGGGGAAAAACCTTGTGGTTTTTCAGACGATTTTGCCAATATTACCTCATTTATATTTTAAACAATAAAACTTACTTGCTCTGACAAATTTCTCCAAGAAACGGTCATGTGATAGGTAGCGTTTCTGTCTTGAATTGTGCGAGTTTTCAAAAAAATATACCGAAGGAAATGCGAGAAAATCCACGGTTAATATTGACTTTTTTGGCCATGCTGACGTCATAAAAATCAGAAAAACACGCGCGGTTCGAGGATTTTCCTTTGAGCGCGCGCAGATTACTAAAGCTTTCGTCAACAGCGTGCGCTCGGTCATAAAACTATAGGGAGTCACCTTAAGGGGGGATTCTACCTGAAAAAAGTGCATTTTTTCAAATAATTGTGGCAACACGAGTTTTATTCAAAACTATACCAAACTATATATCACTGGAAAGCTTATGAACCATAGTTTTCAAAAATCGGTGTTATGGTACACCAACGGCAAATGTAACCTGACACCAGTCATTACAACGAACCACTTGTAGTGTGTTACCCATATGTACTTGAGTAAAGATTTCTATACATTGTTTCAACGAAATAACAATATTTTACTGTCATTCTAAAGCATATGGAATGCTTCTTGGGATGAGTGAAGGGTTTAAAGAGATTTTCAAGTTTGACGTCACAGCACAGGTCTCAAGTTACACATCCAAAACATGATCACTATTTGTTTGACCATTTCTTTACAAAGACCTGTATGACAATTTCCTTCACTCATCCCAATTAACTCAATAAGAACTACAATCCCTGAAAATTTCAGGTCCATAGCTCTAATACTTCTTGAGTAATCTTTTCTCAAGTATTAAAAAACTGCGTTTTGAGAAAAAAGGCCTTAAATTATGCGATTAGAATAAACAACAGCTGTATTCAAATAATGAAGTCTAGGAGTAGCCAAAAGTCCACATTTCATTGAAAGAAGCCAGGAACAAGAATTAGAATGCTCCAGATTCATATGTTACGCCCTCTTTCTCGCGAAGGGCTTCTTCTCTTTGGGTACGGAGAAGCTGTAACCCTTGGCGACGCCTCTTCTCCTTAGCTGTTGCCTGGTTATCAGCTTTCTGAAGCCGTGACTTATCCTGAGCCTAAATGTGTCGCCAGTAAATGCACCACCAGGAATGGAAAGTCTCTCCATCACTCTTTTCTGCTCTCTGCCCTCTATGGAAGTGGCAGACTGCAGATGCAGCAGAACAGCGGACAACTTTCACTCCGTGGTGTTTATGTTTAGGACACCGGACCCAAACCATTGCATTGATGCTTTCATTTGGGTTCTGGGTTTTCCCACGCACACATCTTTCCAGAAGTTTACTGTCACTCAGGGTCACAAATGTTGGTCTCAGAAGCTCCAGGAAGACTTCTGGCAAACAATCACCACCTTTGTAAGTGCTGGTTCCTGTTGCCTGGTCCTGCTGCCATTTGCACCATGATGATTCACCTGGTGGACAGAAGCGGTGTTGTTTTGCATCATCATTCGATTTTATGCAGTGATGAAGAATGGCAATAATATTCTTTTTCATTGCATAAACAGCAATATCAACATCCCTTTCTGAGGGATTTGCCTTGGTCAAGGTGTTTTTGCCGGATTGCTAGGCCATAGTACCTTGCAGCTGCTTGATTTTTTCTTCCGTAAGCCGACCACGCCCTCCTACAGGCTTACCATCCTCCAGTTTACCCTTTGTGCGGGCCTTTAAATTCATTAAATGTTTGCCCATCCTTTTCTGCACATGGCCTACACAATCCAGCTTAATAACTTTACAGTCATCATACACATTTTCTACAGTGTTAAATGCCTTGCTATCCCCGTCTGACACCATCCATTTGTACCTCATGTTATGAAGATTGATTGATCTGTTCCAAAGAACAGAAGCTCCTTCCGCCTCCATAGCAGGTGAACTCCCTTCAAAATTGATGTCACAATCTCCTGATGCCAAATGCTCCCTTCTCCATTCTTCAAATTGTTCATCATCCCCTTCACATCGTGACTTCTTCAAAGAGCACTTACGGCAAGATTTTGACATCACATGATAGTCTAAGACTTCTCCAGTGTCAACTGAGATGGTAAAAACAACACCTGTCAATGAAGTAAAGCCTCTCTTGGCCCAAGTGCCATCAAAGCTAACAGCAGCATCAATTATTGCAGTGCTGTCCGAGACACTATTTTCCTCCATGATTAGCTGTCGAACCCTTTGGCCTGCGCTTTTAAGTTCTTCTGTTGCCTCACATTCCAATGCTTCCAAAATTATATCGACTTGCTTGTAGTAAGCAGCCCTTGAAAGGCACGGCATGTTCATTATAGCACAGAAAGAGGAGAGTCCTTCGTAGCCACTTCCTGATTCTATCGAGTGATAGACAGCTCTCCGGTTGACATCAAATGATTTGCCTTTCTTGGTAATGTTGGGTGATGTCTGCCAAGGAGTACTTTCATCACAACCACCACAGTTAATGGAAAGATCTGACATCAATCCAGCACGGCTAGACGCATTTTCCTCAATAGTTAGATCTCCTGGATTAAAAGCAAAAAGGGAAAAATACACTGTTAGCTATAGTTACTGAACTAGACAAAACAACAATGTTGAAGTATAAATAATTATTTCACATCTACATGTATACAAGTGTCACAGTGAAGAAAGAGAAAAATGATTACATTCTAATAAAACTCCATTCCTACAGATGATCATTTTAATTTTTTTTTTGGCAGGAAAGCATATGAAAATGAAATAATAAAAATGAAACTAAAAGTAAGCTTATGTGTGGTATTTCTCACCTCCCTCGCATTTGTGTAAAGTTGAGAGCACAGAAGAAAAGCTCTTTAGATCAACGAGCCTGTATCCGTTTTCTTCCTGTACAGCTTCTCCTTTTTCTTCAGAACTTACAGAAGACTCATCTTCAGAGCTCTGGAGTCTCATTTTCTTCCTTGAAGAACTAAGTGGCTGATCACTTTCTTCGCCAGAATCTGACAGATCAGATTGATCGTTCGAAGTTCCTGGAGTCGGTTCATTCGGTTCACTCTCCTTGTTGTAAGGGGTTTCCTTCGATGATTGTACTTTCTTTCGATCTCTACCATGCCACTTTCTTTTCCTGGTTTTCCTGTAAAGGCTTCTTTTCTTCTGTCCAGTCATTTCGAGGCAAAACGCGTTCAATATTTCGACATACACTGTAAACACTTTCACTCAAATCACTCGATGCAATTTCTCACTCGTCTCCAGTGTTCCTCTTCCAATTTCGAGTTTACCCTTCGTGTAGGAGGCACAAAGATTACCAGATGGGTTTCGCGCTTGTTTTAGATGTTTTGACGTCCAAACGGATTTGTAAACTAGAAAATAACAACAAATGCGAGTTTCCGTTGCCATGGTAACGAGATTTATATCCAGTTTCAAACGTTATTTCTCATTTAAATTTTGAAATTATTCGGAAAAAACACTCGCCAATGTAAAGTCAAATAGTTGAACCTCTCATTTCTGAAGAAACGAAAAAACACTCTTTTGAGCCAATTTCAGGTAGAATCCCCCCCTTAAGGATTTCGCCAGGGTTTTTGTCACTAACGTTTTTATTGGCAATATAATGTTATAAAACAATTGGCTCATGCTTTTAGCTGTGCGTATATCGAGTAATGATGCACTTGGGAAGTTTGGAGAGCACTCAAGAAGTTTCTCTCTCGTGGTCTCTCCAAACTTCTCGCGTGCATCCGTAACTCGATATACCCACGCTAAAGCATGAACCAATTGTTCAGCAAAGTTATAAATATTTCTTTCTTTCTTTTCTTACAGGTTTATGGGCCTCGCCGTTGCCAAACGCCGAGGGAGCATCTGCAGTTTATCTAAAAGTATCACGGGATGGAAAAAATAATTAAAAAGTAGTGATATTTGAAGAATCCGTGACTCCAAAATTTTCACCCTTCTAAATCATTGCTACATGGAGCTTTTAAACACGAAGACGCACTATAAAAGGCTAAGCTCCTCCTACTTTCCTCATACTTTCCATCTAATTTGCATTTTAGTATTGCACGTGGAGGCAAGAGCTTTGTAATGTTCTTGTATTCCTTTACAATTTTTGTATCCACTATGAACATAAAACCTTATAATGTCTCAAATTCCCTCGTTTGTTCTCGGTAAGATGTGAATTAAAACTTTTAGAACAGATAATTCAAAATTATGTACTTCAAATATGCAACTTTCATGACCGAGTTTGAATTTCGCGGGTTGTGTCAGCGTAAACACGCACGTTAGTTATGATAATATTCTATGTTCTTTTGCTGTTTCTTGCACACCGAAATATTTCAAGAAACTAGTCATTATTCCGTGGGATTTAGAATGATTTATAGAAAGAAAAACGAAACATTTATTCTCTACTGACGACTAATTTTCAGCTATTGTCTCGTTCGCTGTTGATTGACAAATGAACTCTCCTTTTATAGTGCGTCTTCGTGTTTAAGAGTAAATTTTTTTACATATGTTAATTGCTTTTATACTATTTACATAAACGTTCTAACTCTCCCCCAACTTTCTCTCCTGTTGTTGAAATTTTGAAAGTCCCCTTTTATTGTTCTGCTCCAAGTTTGACTTTAAATGGCGCATCAAGAAGTTTCATTCGGGTTTAAATATATTACAAGCAATCCTTATACCCTCAAAGATATCAATCAAGATGCGAAAAAAGCCGCGACAAGAGACAACCTGAAGGACACCTGGGGTCGTCCCCAACTCTCGCGCGCCATTTGTCCCGCTCGGTTTTTTCGCTGATAGTCGCGTCCAAATTCCTGCATGCAAGTTATTAGAATTAGATTTACTGACATGAAGAGAATGTGTATACATTACACCGTATGCTGGTTCATTTTGAAATAACTTGGATAAACAACGAACAAAAAGAGGATTTTTTAAAACCAATATACAGCTGTTTCGAGAAAGGTTGTCGGAAAAAAGCGCACGCGACAATCCCGAAAGGTAATCTGGGATATGATCAATGAATTTTAATAAGTCAAATAAATACATCAAACCCGCGATGCCTACTTTTGTTGCTTTCTTTTAGCACTCGCAAGCATACGTCCATGGCGTCTCTTGCCGTTTTCTCAGATTTCCCTGAAATGCTGAAGTCAAGGAACCGTGAACTTAAAACTACCCGCAATACCTTTCGGGATTGTCGCGTGCGCTCTTTTCCGACAACCTTTCTCGAAACAGCTTTATACCTTATTTTCTTTTGTGTCTGTAAATGAACTTGCTGGATCTCGTATGGTCTTAGCTTCAGGACTAAAATCGAACAGGAAAGAAACTCATGTGAAAAGAGAGAAAGTGCGGGCTGGGGAGGGAAGAAGAGATGAGTGGAGAGGAGGGGGAGTTTAATTTGTTTTGTTGAAACTGAGGGAAGTTCTGAAAAGTGGAAATAGAATGGCTGTGGTAAGAGAATGCCTTTACTATACTGTTTTTATTTTCTCCACTTTATTGGCTCCTAATTTAAGACAATTATAAAAGAAGTTTACAAAACCACTTACAAAATGATTGTAAACCCAGAGTCCAAATAACGGTTAACTGAAACCGTTATGCAAAGTTTCTTAAATGTACACTATATATATTACAAAGTATTACATATTATACGTTTTCAAAACAGTTTTGAAATAAATATTATTTACAGGTTTCAAGTTGTCTGTACAGAATTGTCATCGCTTAAAAAGATCTTACTTGAACTTCCTGTTTATTGTAAAGCTGTTAACTTAAGATGTGTTATTAACTACAGTTTTCCCTCTTCATTTCACATTGAAGCCGTTGGATGATGTTTGGTGAATAAAAGATAACAGGTGGATATCCGTAACTTCCAATCATTGGCTAGGACGATACTGAATAACAATTACTGATATCCCCCCCCCCCCCTCCCCATCTTTATATTTGTTCTTCTTGTTAAAGTTGTATGCTTTTGCAATACTGTATGAATTTATGGTCATGCAAATAAAGCTATTTGTTGTTGATACCGTACTCAATATTAACAAATGTCACAAAAAATGGTTTTAGTTTTCTTTTATCTGGGAGCCGAAAACAAGCCATCAAAGGGTTTCTCTCTACTGACTTCAAGTTAAAATTTGTGCCGCATACTCCCCGTTTTGGGTTAACTCTAAAAAATTAATTCACGAATCACAAGCCTTTTGTCGTCATTTCGCGAAATATTACTTGATCACCGACTAGCTTTTTATACGAACCACTGTCGTTATATTTGTAATAAATTGTACGTTGTGACTTGATTACTCCTGGAGTGCTCAAAAGCAGCTTAATAGATTCTTAAGACCGCGACGATAATTTTCACTGAAAATAAAACAGATGCAAGGGTTTATAGCACCATTTGCGTGTGCCATGAATAAGGCAATAGACCTGAAGTATCCAAGCCACAAGACCATGTCATAGTGATGCCCGGTGCAAACAATTCCAGAAATAAGCAGACACTGATGGGCAGCCAGCATACTGCAAATCCTACCACAATAGCATTGGCCATCTTCAAGACATTTCGTTCCCTTTTCGCCCGTTGTTGTCCAGCGTTGACTGATTGTTCGCCTGGAAACTCCCGTGTCTTGAGATTTAAATAGATGATAATGTAAACTATCGCTATCAACACCAAAGGGAAATAACGGAATACAACAATAAGTGCCACAAAATAATTTTCTAAGGACGAGGACTCCCCGAAGACTTCATTCCACTGCATCGTACAATACCGTCCTTCAACGAGTTTGTTGGCGAAGAGATATGGGGAGTGGGTAGACATCGCGACAATCCAAGTTGCGAGAATGAAGAAGAGGCACAGCTTTGAACTGATGAATGGGGAACGGAAGGGAAATACCACAGCTCCAAAACGATCGACTGCTATCAAAACCAGGCTCTGAATAGACACGGCAACGGAGATATCCGTTAAGAAGGGAAGCAACTTACATAACACCGGACCAAGAGGACCACTGACCTGCCAGGAGCCGCGGTAAAAATATTCTAGCGTCGGTGGGATCACGAAAATCGTGAACAGGAGATCAGACATGGCCATGTTCACGATCAAGAAGTTGATTGGTTTTCTCATGGTTTTCGTCTTGTAGACAATTCTTCCGATGAAGGAATTTCCAGCCACCGAAACAATAAAGATCAGGCAGTAAGCAAAGGTTTTCCCTATTTTCCCTGCTGTAGGATTGAAGCAGTTCAATGACTCTGTTACATTCATCGATGTGTTCAAGTTTCCAGACATTGTTGTAGTTCAGTTACTTATTCAGCTATGTTTCTCTCACAAATTATTTTCCATCTGGTTTGTTAACGAGAAAGGCATACGCTATTTATGTTCTACTCAGGGCGGGATAATCTTTTAGCTTGAGGCCATTGATGCGTAAGGAATTTATAATTGAAGGTACTTAATAACGGAAAATGCGACGAGTGTGGAAAATGAAGAGCCGTAACCTAAGGCTTAAAGAAATTACCCGGCACAATTTTGAAAGGAAGTCATTTCGCGATACGTTTGGTTTCCCGTTTTGCGAGGATTTCCTTGCATTCTTTTTAAATGACTAACACTATTTCTTTGACTGTTTATTTAAAAAGCTCAAGAAAATGTTTTCGTAGATATTGTTCACATTTTTAAATAAGAACAATTTAAAAATTGTTTGTTGGATCTGGTCCTCGATCTAAATTGCCTCTCGTTTACGTTTGGACGTATTTTAATGCAAATAAGGCCCAGTTCAGACGCCGTACTTCACATGAGCCGCATCGAATTCGAATTTAGGCCGACCCAAATTAATTTAGACCGGCTGAATAGGGTCCTTTCGATATATTAATATTCAGCTTGGTAGCGTTGCTGAGAGGACACAAACAACGGAAATTGAACAAGCATGTTTTATTCATTCTTTTGTTTGTGTCCTCTCAGCCTCGTTATCAAGCTGAATTTTAATATATCGAAAGGACCCTATTGATTCAGACGCCGAGCTTAATTCAGCCGAACTTAAATGAATAGGGGAAAATTGCTGTTATACTGAAAAATACATTGTAATAATTCATGCATTTGTTTCGGCTCATGTGAAGTTCGGCGTCTGAATCAAAGCCGGTCCACAGCCGTTATTCCCGGCTGAGCCAGGTGGGAAGAACGGCTGAGCCGATCCGAATTCATTCAGCCATTCTGAATTGATTCAGACGCCGTACCTCACATGAACTTAATTCATCGAATTCGATTCGGCTCATGTGAAGTACGGCGTCTGAACTGGGCCTAAGAAAGTTATTAAAAAGGGTTGATTCGAGGTAGAAGCCCTTATATTATTTATAATCATTGTTTAATAGTCTGTTGTGGTATCCTATAGACATTATGGAGTCGCGGACACTTACCTATCACTTAAATGCCTATTTTTTCCACCCCCTCCTAAAAAAATAAATAAACTACAGATGTTCGTTCAGCGTTTGGCAACGAGGCCCATAAACGTGCAAAAAAGAGAAAGAAACAAATACTCCCACCTAATAAGGACCGAGCTCTTTTATATAACTTTGCTGATAAATAATTACGATATTCACTCTCTGCGCGTGTCAGTTCTGTCGCACTTTGTAATAATCGTCACACCTTGTCAGTAATACCTATCGCACTTTGTAATAGCTGACGCACTTTGTAATAACACTTTTATGGGTCTTCTTCTTTAAAAAACTATTCCATTAGCAGTAATTATGTCTGACGCACGATGTGCTTTGAAGTCTCACAAATTTAAATTAATTTATGTTATTATTCATTTAAGGTCATTCCTTAGTATTGCACTGCGCATCCTTTCTGCGCATCATTTCGCGCGTAATTAGCGCGCGTACATTAAAAACATGGCGGCTTTTTCATTATGGCTATGCTCGCCAGCGAGGTAAATGATCGTTTTCTCGTAAACGAGCGTGGTGACCTATCATTTTTTTCGCATATTTAAGTCTAGTAATCATCTTCTTTCTATACAAGGAGTATAGACCAATTCTCAGTGCAGAAAAATTAATAATCACTGAAAACGTGAAAAAATACGTGTTTTTGGTTGATTTTGTAAGGAATTAGGAGGTATTTTTAGTCGATTATATCTCTTTCGCGGCCTGGTGACCTATTCTTTTTATTCTATATTTTGAAACATTACATCACAATGTTCAACTAGGGAAAGTTTCAGAAACTTCCCAGTGTAACTTCTATTTCGATGGAATTACCTTAAGAAGGATTACCTTTAATTCTGGCTTGCGATCATTTATACCCAAGCCATGAATGGTCTAAAATACGCAACCTTTCAACCTATCCATTGTCAAAAGGAATTTAAGATGGCAATATACCTGAATACGATGTTGTTGTTTTTTCATTCATTTTAGCACTATTCTCGCATTATCTCTTTGACGTTTCAGACAATTTAAAAATGCCATCATAAGTTTACAGTGAAAGGTCCCATGAAATTTTAATACTTTTTGTTTGTGAAGGAGGAGAAAGGGATAGGGAATAGTGGAATTGTTATTAATTGGGGAAAAAGGATAATAATTGATAGATGGACACCCAAATAAACTAGCCCAACGCGAAACTGCTCTCGTATTCTGGACAAACTATTTGATATGGTGTTTTAACCAATTTAATCCTTCCTCAACTTTCATTCAATTTCATAAAAATCCACGTATATTGCCCCCCTAAATAGCCCGATATTACTGTTCGTTTTTATAGTTAATCGGCTCTCGTGCCGTCATCGTATTCAATGTTTTTAATCAGTCAGTGTTCACAGCATGCTATTAAGCTTATTTTGGCCTCATAATGGCCACTCAAGTTTGCAAATATAACTCTTGAGATGTCAAACAAGAGGAAAACCGACAGCCGTTTATTGAGACTAAGTGGCAGTTTAACTTCAACAACACGATTTACCATATTGTACTTCAAAAATTCACGCGACATATTAAATTTTTTCACTATGGAAAGCTCGTTTTTTCAATTCTCGTCCCAGAGTCCGCGATCCTTTTGGTCGGCACCAAGAATCTCGGACTCTGGCGGGGACAGATAGAACAACTTTTTGATTGGCTGTTAAAACAACGAACAGACAAAAGATAAAGAGAAACGAGTACTCTGCGCAAGCTCAGAAAATCGGTACCAGCCAGAGGTCGTGATTTCTTGGTGCTGACCAAAAGGATCGCGGACACTGGGGACGATAATGCATTTATACAGAATACGATAAAACAATTTTTAGTATTTTATCGTATTTATTCGAATAAATGTCCCTTATAGACCTCGATCTCATTAGGCCATTTGCCTCCGTTTCAAAACGAGTCCAGGTGCACAACCTTTCAAAGGAAAATTAGTTCAATTTGAAAGACGCAATAAACTTGCAAGTAAAACTCATTTCAATATGAAAGGTTGCGCACCAAGATTCGTTTTGAAACAGAGGCAAAAGACATTTTGAAATGGCCTATTATCTACCTCTATTGAACAGTCAAAAGATAAATAAATTCCCTAAGGCGTTATAGAAAGGGAGTGTCTTTTCAGATCCAGAAATCAACCAATTACAAACTCGCCATTACAATCCACTAGTTACTGGGTTACAAACTCGCCATTACAAGCCAGTAGTTACTGGGTTACAAACTCGCCATTACAATCCAGTAGTTACTAGGTTACAAACTCGCCATTACAATCCAGTAGTTACTGGGTTACAAACAGCCATTATAATCCAGTAGTTACTGGGTTACAAACTCGCCATTGCAATCCAGTAGTTACTGGATTACAAACAGTCATTACAATCCAGTAGTTACTGGGTTACAAATGGGCCATTACAATCCAGTAGTTACTGAGTTACAAACTCGCCATTACAATCCAGTATTTACTGGGTTACAAATTCTCCATTGCAATCCAGTAGTTACTGGGTTGCAAACTCGCAATTACAATCCAGTAGTTACTGGGTTACAAACTCGCTATTACAATCCAGTAGTTACTGGATTACAAACACGACATTACTATCCAGTAGTTACTGGGTTACAAACTCGCCATTACAATCCAGTAGTTACTGGGTTACAAAGACGCCATTACAATCCAGTAGTTACTGGGTTGCAATCTCGCCATTACAATCCAGTAGTTACTGGGTTATACAAACTCGCCATTACAATGCAGTAGTTACTGGGTTACAAACTCGTCATTGCAATCCAGTAGTTGCTGGGTTACAAACGCGCCATAACAATCCTGTAGTTACTGGGTTATAAACGAATTCGCAGACGACCATGGGTCTATGGGTCTCTGGATTCATAGCCCCAGCGACCCAGGGTCTCAGGGTATCTGGATTCAAAGACCCAGCCTCCCTGGGTCTCTGGGTTCACAAACGCGCCATTACAATCCAGTAGATACTGGGTTACAAAATCTCAATTACAATCCAATAGCTACTGGGTTACAAACTCGCCATTACAATCCAGTAGTTACTGGGTTACAAACTCGCCATTACAATCCAGTAGTTACTGGCTTACAAACTCGCATTACAATCCAGTAGTTACTGGGTTACAAACTCGCCATTACAATCCAGTAGTTACTGGCTTACAAACTCGCCATTACAATCCAGTAGTTACTGGCTTACAAACTCGCCATTGACCTTCCAGTAGTTACTGGCTTACAAACTCGCCATTACAATCCAGTAGTTATTGGGTTACAAACTCGCTATTACAATCCAGTAGTTACTGGGTTACAAACACGCAATTACTATCCAGTCTTTACTGGGTTACAAACTCGCCATTACAATCCAGTAGTTACTGGGGTTATAAATTCGCCATTACAATCCAGTACTTACTGAGTTACAAACTCGCCATTACAATCTAATAGTTACTGAGTTACAAACTCGCCATTACAATCCAGTAATTACTGGCTTACAAACTCGCCATTACAATCCAGTAGTTACTGGCTTACAAACTCGCCATTGACATTCCAGTCTTTACTGGGTTACAAACTCGCCATTACAATCCAGTAGTTACTGGGTTACAAACGCGCCATTACAATCCAGTAGTTACTGGGTTACAAACTCACCATTACAATCCAGTAGTTACTGGGTTACAAATTCGCCATTACAATCCAGTACTTACTGAGTTACAAACTCGCCATTACAATCCAATAGTTACTGAGTTACAAACTCGCCATTACAATCCAGTAGTTACTGGGTTACAAACACGCCATTACAATCCGGTAGTTACTGGGTTACAAACGGATTGACAGACGACCAAGTGTCTATGGGCCTCTGGATTCATAGCCCCAGCGACCCTGGGTCTCGTGGTCTCTGGATTCAAAGACCCAGTCTCGCTGTGTCTCAGGGCCACTGGATTCTCAGACCCAGCAACCCTGGGTCTCTGGGTTTTACAAACGTGGCATTACAATCCAGTAGTTACTGGGTTACAAAACCGCCATTACAATCCAGTAGTTACTGGGTTACAAACTCGCCATTACAATCCAGTAGTTACTGGGTTACAAACTCACCATTACAAGTCAGTAACTCGCCATTACAATCCAGTAGTTACTGGGTTACAAACTCGCCATTTCAATCCAGTAGTTACTGGCTTACCTACTCGCCATTACAATCCAGTAGTTACTGGGTTACAAATTCGCCATTACAATCCAGTACTTACTGAGTTACAAAACTCGCCATTACAATCCAATAGTTACTGAGTTACAAACTCGCTATTACAATCCAGTAGTTACTGGGTTACAAACACGCCATTACTATCCAGTAGTTACTGGGTTACAAACTCGCCATTACAATCCAGTAGTGAGTGGGTTACAAACTCGCCTTTACAATCCAGCAGTTACTGGGTTACAAACTCGCCATTACAATCCAGTAGTTACTGGGTTACAAAGTCGCCATTACAATCCAGCAGTTACTGGCTTGCAAACGCGCCATTACAATCCAGTAGTTACTGGGTTACAAACTCACCATTACAATCCAGTAGTTACTGGGTTACAAACGCGCCATTACAATCCAGTAGTTACTGGGTTACAAACTCGCCATTACAATGCAGTAGTTACTGGGTTACAAACTCGCCATTACAATCCAGTAGTTACTGGGTTGCAAACTCGCCATTACAATCCAGTAGTTATTGGCTTACAAACTCGCCATTGACATTCCAGTAGTTATTGGCTTACAAACTCGCCATTACAATCCAGTAGTTATTGGGTTACAAACTCGCTATTACAATCCAGTAGTTACTGGGTTACAAACACGCCATTGCTATCCAGTCTTTACTGTGTTACAATCTCGCCATTACAATCCAGTAGTTACTGGGTGACAAATTCGCCATTACAATCCAGTACTTACTGAGTTACAAACTCGCCATTACAATCCAATAGTTACTGAGTTACAAACTCGCCATTACAATCCAGTAGTTACTGGGTTACAAACGCGCCATTACAATCCAGTAGTTACTGGGTTACAAACTCACCATTACAATCCAGTAGTTACTGGGTTACAAACGCGCCATTACAATCCGGTAGTTACTGGGTTACAAACGGATTGACAGACGACCAAGTGTCTATGGGCCTCTGGATTCATAGCCCCAGCGACCCCAGTCTCGCTGGGTCTCAGGGCCACTGGATTCTCAGACCCAGCAACCCTGGGTCTCTGGGTTTTACAAACGTGGCATTACAATCCAGTAGTTAATAGGTTACAAAACCGCCATTATAATCCAGTAGTTACTGGGTTACAAACACGCCATTACTATCCAGTAGTTACTGGGTTACAAACTCGCCATTACAATCCAGTAGTTGCTGGGTTACAAACTCGCCTTTACAATCCAGTAGCTACTGGGTTACAAACTCTCCATTACAATCCAGTAGTTACTGGGTTACAAATTCGCTATTAGAGCGGTTTTCATTTGAGTGTCGTAAAACAAAAACCAAAACCTGCCCCCTGCCCCTGCCCCCCCCCCCCCCCCCCAAAGAAAGATGGGACTATTTTTTATTTTTTTAATAGAACTGCCTCTTTGCGACGCGCGCATGCAAACGAAGTGCTCTTCAGCTTGAGTTTAACAGATAACTAGATACTAGTATACCAGATACTAGATATAATGCCATTATGTAGAGTGGTACCTTTTGGGATCGGGGTCAATTTTACTGCTTTTATTGTCAGTCACATAAATTCAGAACAAACTTCAGTTTAAGGTGTTTGATGATACATCATAACAACTAAAGAAGGCATCGAAAGTTTAAAATATTGGTGTGCTTTTATCGGTTCCTTTTAAGGTCAAAATTAGCTTGGGCAACTCTCATTTGAGTACCTCTTAGGGGTGGAAACCCGGGGGGGGGGGGGGGGGTTCTCCCTATAATGGACTATACGGGGAGGCTCCTCCCGAAAGGGGTCCTTTTTTAGGCTCGAGGTATGTGAAAGGGTAGGGATTTCACGAGTTGAAGTATATGAAAGGGTAGGGATTTCACGAGTAAATTATATTATTGTTTGGTTAACATCTCTACTGGTAATGCTTGATGATTTCTGGTGATATATATTGTTCATTAAGTTCATTACAAGGGTATAGAAAAGGGATGCAGTGCTTCTACTGTAGGTATGTGAAAGGGGTACCATTTTCATAATTTCTATGGAAGGTATATGAAAGGGGCACCATTTTCTATGGAAGGTATATGAAAGGGGTACCTTTTCTGTGAAAAATGGTATATGAAAGGGTAATAAAACTTTTTTTGAGTACCCCCCCCCCCCCCGCGGGGGTGGAAACAAAATAGAAATAATCTCGTTAGTTAGCAATACATCAGTATTGTCAAATATTTAGTGCTCTGAGGTCGATATAATAAATATATGTATTTCCCTTTTGAATATCTTTCCCAAGAACTGAAACCGTGCACGCTAGACATTTTTTATCTAGTTACCTGGTTACTAATGACGGAAGTGATCGATTTGTTTTCATGCATTGATGCAGATTAATTTTAGTAAAAATATAAATTCAAAATCATTGAACTAACGCGAGATATCAGTAAAAATAGTTAATTCGAGAATGTGTTTTTTTGGTTTTCGCAGTAAAATTCATCCTCGTCTAGAATTATTGCAGACTTACACAAGAGTTAACACCGCATGTTATATTGTTTTCGCGTCACCAAGATTCATTTATCTAATTCTGCGCCATGAAACAAGCTAAACATGGGAATTGACACCCGTTACAGCAAACTACTTCACGAAATCGGCAAATAACATTTCCGGTGAATTCTATTTCATGCTGTTTTGGCGACATGACTGCATGATGAAGTGTGAAAACTGTGAATTTTTTTTGCAGGCTCCTAAAAAAAAACAAGAGGAGAACTCTAAGAAACTCTCATCGGGACGGCCATAAGGTGGCCGCTTATAGGGGCTTATTATAACTTAAAACTGAAAGCGCGGTTACTGTCGCACGGTGATTGACATCCGATCTCGAAATCAAAGGTCATCTGAACCGTCAAGGTGTGTCACCTCAGTTATCAATGTCATGCGAGGTAGCTGCTTTTCCCATGTGCTTGCAGTGTGGCTAAATTGCTCCTTCTCGTCCTTACATTTGCATTATTGAGAGTGATTTTAGGAGCCTAGCCTGTTCCAGACGTTCGGATGTCTTTTCGCGTCGCTCCTCGAGGGGGGGGGGGGGGGTGAATAGGGGTATACGAATCCGCTAATCCGCTATAATTTTTGGCCAAATCCGTCAATCCGCAAATATTTTTGCTATAATCCGAATCCGCGAATCTTTCAGGCTCATACGCTGTGTATGATGTTAACAAAGGACGAGAAAATGACTGCCGAAAGTTGGACAGCAACCATCGCAGACGGGAGTTTCTAGGGAGGTTCGTGGTCATGCTCTCCTGGGAAAATTTTAAAACCTAAGCCCTCGGAAATGCGCTTTCCAGCAATTTGAGGATCAATTGAAGTTTTTTAGTTGCTATGAGTTTGTCACAATTATTTTGCGTTAACTATAAAAAAATAAAAACAGAACAAGATTATCCCAAAAAGTTCACAATAATTGAGGTGGATTTTCGTTGTTCGGAAATGTCTAAATTTTATATTCTCATCACAAACTTAAATATATATTTTACTCATTTTACTCATTTTACTCATTTTTACTCATTTTACTCATTTTACTCATTTTACTCATTTTACTCATTTTTACTCATTTTACTCATTTTACTCATTTTACTCATTTTACTCATTTTACTCATTTTACTCATTTTACTCATTTTACTCATTTTACTCATTTTACTCATTTTACTCATTTTACTCATTTTACTCATTTTACTCATTTTACTCATTTTACTCATTTTACTCATTTTACTCATTTTACTCATTTTACTCATTTTACTCATTTTACTCATTTTACCAGAGGTCTATAACTAGAGGTTTCCATCTAGCATTGCGCGCGGCCCATCAGATTCGCAGTTAGGCTATTTTTAGACATTTTTCGCGCGAAACCAGCAGCCAATCACGCACCATGCCTGACAAATATGGTCACTGAACGCGCTAGCTCGACAATTTTTGTTCAAGACGGTTGACAGTTAAATTTGAAAAGATGGCTAAAATTATTAAGTAAAAAACCTTGGCCCTTCTAAATCAAACAAAAGTTAATTCTACTAAATAATGCACGAAGTTTGGAACGAAATATTTAATGGGAAATTCCTGTAAATGTACAACTAATGCGACTGAAAGAGCACTAAAGGCAGCCTGAAATTAATTTACGGGAAGATCAGATCCGAAAACCGCGGACATATAATTAATTCGTCCAAAGAATGAAATCCCTGTTTACAACACAAGTTTAAGCTTAGTCTATTCAGTATTGTTACCTTGTATTTCGAAGAGGCTTGTCAATTCCAGCTGAATTAAGTTTTTACAATCAGCACAATAAATATCCACGGCAGTTCGTCAAGCGTTCGTGACGGTCAGATCACTTCACAGTGAAATTCTCTTCGAAGACCACTCTCTTTCTTTCCATCCATGTAGATATTGAGGGTTTCCTTTGTTCTTTTACTTCAATGAACTTGATTTTAAGCTCAGTTCGTTTCAACACAATTTAGTTTAAGCTTATTAAATTCTGTAGTCGCGCAAGTTTTGCCCGACGTATAATGTAAACAAGTGAAACCTTCGGCTGCGTATAGCTGTCCGTTCAACTTGTAAAATGAATATAATGTTCAGCTCCACAATTATTTCGAATCTTCCCATGTTAAGCTAAACCATCGGCACAATTTTCCAGAATATACGAAACTTTGGAGAGATTGAGCGAAGATTTTTAAATCCGCGGAGAACACTTTTCATTCAACTTGCCAACTGGACAGTGCGCCAGTCCGCCAGAAGTTTTGCCGCCGAATTCATACAAATCATGCTTCATTTAGATTGAACTGAAAAATCACTCAGTCGATTTATAGTTTTACAAAAAGTATACCGAAGTTTGACCTAAATTTAGTGAAGTATTTAAACAATTATTACATTCTGCTGTGACGCTTTTCGCTTTCCTTGGCCAAAGTTTCTGTCTTTGCTCGCCGCATATCATTTTAAAGATGGTTCAACTTCAACGTGATTGGCTGCTGGTTTCGCGCGAAAAATGTCTAAAAATAGCCTAACTCCGAATCTGATGGGCCAAGGCCCAATACCAGAGATGGAAACCTCTGGTTATAGACCTCTGATTTTACTCATTTTACTCATTTTACTCATTTTACTCATTTTACTCATTTTACTCATTTTACTCATTTTACTCATTTTACTCATTTTACTCATTTTACTCATTTTACTCATTTTACTCATTTTACTCATTTTACTCATTTTACACATTTTACTCATTTTACTCATTTTACTCATTTTACTCATTTTACTCATTTTACTCATTTTACTCATTTTACTCATTTTACTCATTTTACTCATTTTACTCATTTTACCAGAGGTCTATAACTAGAGGTTTCCATCTAGCATTGCGCGCGGCCCATCAGATTCGCAGTTAGGCTATTTTTAGACATTTTTCGCGCGAAACCAGCAGCCAATCACGCACCATGCCTGACAAATATGGTCACTGAACGCGCTAGCTCGACAATTTTGTTCAAGACGGTTGACAGTTAAATTTGAAAAGATGGCTAAAATTATTAAGTAAAAAACCTTGGCCCTTCTAAATCAAACAAAAGTTAATTCTACTAAATAATGCACGAAGTTTGGAACGAAATATTTAATGGGAAATTCCTGTAAATGTACAACTAATGCGACTGAAAGAGCACTAAAGGCAGCCTGAAATTAATTTACGGGAAGATCAGATCCGAAAACCGCGGACATATAATTAATTCGTCCAAAGAATGAAAGCCTGTTTACAACACAAGTTTAAGCTTAGTCTATTCAGTATTGTTACCTTGTATTTCGAAGAGGCTTGTCAATTCCAGCTGAATTAAGTTTTTACAATCAGCACAATAAATATCCACGGCAGTTCGTCAAGCGTTCGTGACGGTCAGATCACTTCACAGTGAAATTCTCTTCGAAGACCACTCTCTTTCTTTCCATCCATGTAGATATTGAGGGTTTCCTTTGTTCTTTTACTTCAATGAACTTGATTTTAAGCTCAGTTCGTTTCAACACAATTTAGTTTAAGCTTATTAAATTCTGTAGTCGCGCAAGTTTTGCCCGACGTATAATGTAAACAAGTGAAACCTTCGGCTGCGTATAGCTGTCCGTTCAACTTGTAAAATGAATATAATGTTCAGCTCCACAATTATTTCGAATCTTCCCATGTTAAGCTAAACCATCGGCACAATTTTCCAGAATATACGAAACTTTGGAGAGATTGAGCGAAGATTTTAAATCCGCGGAGAACACTTTTCATTCAACTTGCCAACTGGACAGTGCGCCAGTCCGCCAGAAGTTTTGCCGCCGAATTCATACAAATCATGCTTCATTTAGATTGAACTGAAAAATCACTCAGTCGATTTATAGTTTTACAAAAAGTATACCGAAGTTTGACCTAAATTTAGTGAAGTATTTAAACAATTATTACATTCTGCTGTGACGCTTTTCGCTTTTCCTTGGCCAAAGTTTCTGTCTTTGCTCGCCGCATATCATTTTAAAGATGGTTCAACTTCAACGTGATTGGCTGCTGGTTTCGCGCGAAAAATGTCTAAAAATAGCCTAACTCCGAATCTGATGGGCCAAGGCCCAATACCAGAGATGGAAACCTCTGGTTATAGACCTCTGATTTTACTCATTTTACTCATTTTACTCATTTTACTCATTTTACTCATTTTACTCATTTTACTCATTTTACTCATTTTACTCATTTTACTCATTTTACTCATTTTACTCATTTTACTCATTTTACTCATTTTACTCATTTTACTCATTTTACTCATTTTACTCATTTTACTCATTTTACTCATTTTACTCATTTTACTCATTTTACTCATTTTACTCATTTTACTCATTTTACTCATTTTACTCATTTTACTCATTTTACTCATTTTACTCATTTTACTCATTTTACTCATTTTACTCATTTTACTCATTTTACTCATTTTACTCATTTTACTCATTTTACTCATTTTACTCATTTTACTCATTTTACTCATTTTACTCATTTTACTCATTTTACTCATTTTACTCATTTTACTCATTTTACTCATTTTACTCATTTTACTCATTTTACTCATTTTACTCATTTTACTCATTTTACTCATTTTACTCATTTTACTCATTTTACTCATTTACTCATTTTACTCATTTTACTCATTTTACTCATTTTACTCATTTTACTCATTTTACTCATTTTACTCATTTTACTCATTTTACTCATTTTACTCATTTTACTCATTTTACTCATTTTACTCATTTTACCATAGATACAATTTGCGGCTAGATTCTTGAAATAATATTAGAGTTAAATTTTATGTATTAGTACAAATGGACTGAATTTTTTTCTCAATAAGGCAAACATGACTTGCGATTTATTGTTGATAGTAAATGGTTGGAACCTAGGAGTATCAGTAGTTATTCTAGAATGATCGTCTGGCTGATTGTAGTCCTAAAAAGGGCTGTTGTGGCGACTGACGTTTCGACAACGTGAGCGGAAGTCATCTTCAGAGTCAAGTCACTCTTACTATTTTTTTTTTACTCCAAAAATGTTACGTCTTCTGAAGAAAGTCATATTTGCTACGGAGAAGCCTGACTGATAAGGAAGGATGAAATCCACGATCCGAACAATATAACAAGCAAAATCCAAAATCCGGTCCTAAAAATCGCAACAATCCGTAATCCATTGCATCTGCACGATCGCAAATCCGTGGAAATTATCCATTGAATCCGTAATCCGAACGAATTTTTGGCCAAATCCACCGATCCGGAAACCTATTCACCTCCCTCCTCCTCCACTATCCGAACGCCTGGAACAGGCAATTAGGATCCTGAAAAAAAATTCACAGTTTTCACACTTCATCAAAGCGGGCCGGGTGTTTAAAATTCACCAGAAATGTTATTTGCCGATTTCGTGAAGTAGTTTGCTGTAACGGGTGTCAATTTCCATGTCTAGCTTGTTTCATGGCGCGGAACCATCTTTAATCTCGAAATTTATAGATAAATGAATCTTGGTGACACGAAAACTAGGCTGGATTTCCGCCGCTAAATATTCAAAATGGAAAAAAAATCGGGTCCACCGTCCACGCCATTCCTCGATTTTTAGCGGGATCATTTTGCGGTCCCGGGATCATTTGCGGAGCTGTACAGTTCATTGTCCCCCCAGTACAAAACGCTAGGTATCGAACACGAAAATCCCGCACAATTCCTTTCGATGTTAAACCCCCGTTCTCCGTTCCCCGTCCCCTGTACCACGTCCCCGAAAATCAGTATCACAAGTATAGGCTCACGAAAAAATGCTATAATACAATATGATAATAATAATAATACTACTTTATTCAAATATAATTAAAATATAAAAATATTTGAACAGGTAGATCTTGAGGTTAGCCCTATATACAGATCACCTAAAAAAAAAAATAGGAAATCAAATAAATAATAATAAAGTCTAAAGGCCTGGTATATGTTTATATATATATATGTACATATGTATGTAATAAAATTTTGAAGGTACAATGATGTCAGGGGTTTCATTAGAAGCCGGCTACCGGCGGTCTACCGCCGCCTACGTTGCCTCTTGCCGCCGCTTACAAATCAAGCCTTCTGGCCTTCTGGGAGTTTACTTATAAGATTTATGAAAGAAAAAAAAACAGCGACTGTAACAGTGTAAGCTTTAAACTCCAAACTTCATATAGAATAATCGCAAGATCGTTTAAAATACCTGAGATCTACTGTGATCGATAAAAATTGTCATATAGAGCACTAGATTTGACTCGGAGAATGCTGGAAATTGCATTTCCGAGCTTCTACATTTCCAAAATTTTCTGGGGGAGCATGCCCCCATACCCCCCTAGCATAAAGGAACCATACGGCCCCTTTATTAGTCACAGCCGCCTATTACACCATGGTAAGCCGCTTACTTCCAAAATTAATGAAACCCCTGGATGTGCCATTTGTTTTAGAAAGTGACAAACAAGACCAAGACAAGCAGCATTTACCATTTGACCTTCCTTCTCGTCACTAGTGGTGTAAAACAACACAAAATTGGAAACGTCTTACAGGGTAACTGCAGCTATCTTGGTAGCCGCCATCTTGCTTTGACATCTGAACATCTGAGAACTGGAAACGAGCCTAGCGAAATTTTCGGACTTTTAAGAGGCAGTCCCGCTAAGAGCGGTCCGGTCAACTTCGGGTCGGAAAAAAGTTAGCCCTTATATTTTGTGGACGAAAAGGACTTGGTAGGTAAATGTTAAAACCGGGGTATTTTGTTAAATTTCTTGCTTTTATTTTTCGTTACACGCCAAAATGTCTTCGGCCGTCCGAGGTGGGATTTTAGGCCACTCCAGAAGTCGAAATTTGCGTTTTTTCTGAGCCGCGCTGCTTCAACACAGGTAAGTATAGTTAAATATCAACCATACCACAGTATGTAGGTACATTTGACGTGCTTTGCAACACAATTTCGTAACGATTGGATAAAAATTAGATAAACCAGGCAAAATCAAAGACACTCTACCGCGTCGCTGGTCAAAAGGAACCGAAATTTAACTAAAAGCAAGAGTCGAAATCTCAAAAGTGGCACCTAAACTAGGGCTAAAATGCCCTTTAAAGCAAAGATGTAACCTTATTCTCACAGATTCTGAAGTTAAACCTGCGGGTATCGTCCTGTGTTGGACGCGAGCGAACGTTTTTTAGAGCTTATGTACAACAATG